>JABAJS010007687.1:5301-40191 GCA_018221635.1 Tephrocybe sp. 10521TJB
GTGCTCCCTTACTCTGTGATGCCCCCTTGGCATCCTGGTGCCAGTGGATACGAGCAATAGAAACCATGTTGAAACCTCAGAAAGCCTCCTGGGATCATTTGGGCAGCTTGAATGATTCCTTATCCATGTCCATGTCAACCTTATCCATGTCCATGTCAACCTTATCCATGTCCATGTCAAAGTTCCGCTAATTAACCCTGCTAATGGTGTCTGATCGCTCAGGATGTTGTTTCCCGCTGTCCATTGGTTCTGGTGTCTGGTGCATTGAGCCATATTTGAATGATTGTTTGAGCTTCTTGGGTAAGTTGTCAACTCAGTCAGATGTACCCAAATCGCCCTCACTCAATGACTTAAGAAATATTTGAGCTGCACTGGGACACCTGTATGTTAATTATATCACAATCCTTAGTGTATTTAACCACAATTCTAATTCATTGGACACTCTAGACTGTTAGAATTGCCACCCTGGATTTCAAGAATTGACCACATCGAGGACTTCTGAACTATCCTCTGTGCAGACTATTCAACGACATGTATTGAAGAAGAATGACCTTAGATCTTATGGAAACTTTTGGGACTAGATTTTAAATGGGAGCCTGGAGAATGCATCAAGACCGATTCACCAACTTACATCCAGAATCCCAAAATATCCTATGCTGTCCTCCAACTCATGGGGTCCTTTTGGCCTGTGGGGCAGTGGATGGAGGCAGGGAGATATTGGGCTTGTATTGCAGAAATTCAGGCCAGTAGCAACACCGGGCGTTGAATGAATTTGATGTCCCCAGCAGGGGAGTCGATATCATCCAAGATATCAAAGGACCCCTTGACATCGAGTGGCTCATATGCCATGCCGGAGCAGACATTGCGCATAGATGATCTCATCAGCGATGTCATGAGAGTCCCCAGCCTGAGCACGATGGATAATTAGCCTGCGCATTTGTGCGCCTACCATTGAAAAGGAACAAATGAGGAATGTCGCTCTCAGGCTGCGAGTTTCCTGTTCTATGGGTCAATCAGATCTAACCACATATAGATCCATGTTGAAATCGCACTTCGCCGTGAGAACAAACAGTTTCATTCAGATTGTTCCTTCCCTTCCCCTTCGATCCATCTTTCCACTTCGATCCATTATACGTGGCTAAGACAGTATTTGCTCCCATTTCTCCCATGGACTACCACCTTCTCCAATACCCTGCGCCAGCACTCGAGCAAAATATTGAGCGAGAGGTAGGATTCATTATTTGAGGAGTTTATTTACTTAGCTGCTTGACCCCAGATCGCCTCTCTATCCTCATTCTTACAGAAAACATCATTACAAGAACAGGAGCAAGAGGCTAAAGACTGGCCACCATCTAACCCCTTGGGGGTGTCACAGTCTCAGCTGCAACACCCAACTTACGAGGACCCGGCGGTTAACGGTGTGTGTTGCCATATACAACTATAGATAACCCCCTCTGACATCAACTTTTTCCACATATACCTCAGCCCAAGTGCTTGAGCTTCCATCTGTTCCTCATGTTGACAGAAGTCAATCTCCTCGCCAGCGGCCTTATTCAGCAAAATCACGCTTGCTAAAGACATCGACACCTTTGGCAGGCCTTCCACGCAAGCGTGCTTCACTTTTGAGGGACGGGGACAGCAGACCAGTCTTTGCTTGCCTTGCTTGCCACCGGAAAAAAATTGCGTGCAGCCCACCACCAACCGGAAGCATTGAAATAACCTGCCGGTGAGTTTGTTTCCCTTCAATCGTCGTTCTCAACTGATGTCTTTTCTAAGACAATACCTGCATCTTGGGCTAGCTTGCTCTTATCCTACCAAAAATCGCCGTGGAATCCGCAGATGATGGCATAGATGACTGTACCAGATCATTGTCGTCTTTATGTTCTTACAAGGTCAATCTTGTTTACTTAGATACTCTCATGGACAATCCATACATCGTTACCAACAACTGAGATGACTGTGACTTTGAGTAGGATGGTGATTTCTAGTACTAAGTATTCCATTTATATGTCAATCCTTTTTTACTGCCTGCAATTATTTTCATTTCTTGCACCCACCATTCTTGCTTTCAAAGTTTTTTAGCTATTAAATTAAGTCGCATAACCGTGAACGCGCTGCGCGGTGACAATACCATCTTCAGATCAGGACAGATTTCAGAGGATGTCAGATGTCTAGAATTTGTGGAATGGATAAGCCGTGTATTTGGATTGTTGCAATCTGCGTCATGGGCAAGAGATGGGCAAGAGATTCAGGTGACAGAACCTGGATCTGCCTAGTTTTGATCGGTTTCGGTTCAGGTGACGCAGGGTTTATATTTTTCCATTGAGAGACCCTGCATTACTTCAAACATATCGTCGACAATTTGTGTGATGGTCAAGGAAGACAGAATTTCCACTTGCAACTCACTAGGTAAGGTGTTGATGTGATATTGACGTCATATTATTCTAAGTCGCATCTGTAATAAGACGCGACCAAAAAGGACGTGACTTAAAATAGTGATCAGGCACAGCCACTTTGACTTTCTTCTCTTCCGTTCCTGCAGTTTTTCTCTCGACCCGCTGCTGTCATAGACATGGGCTGCGTACAGAGCAATGGTATGAACGGCAAGGCCAAAGCTCATGCGTGCTATCTTGTTATGTTTGGTGTGTTTATGGCTTTTAACTGATGATAATTTTTTTGGGGCGGTTAGTAATGACGAGATCTTCAGAGCACTCAAGGGCCTGTGCTATCGTTACTCCAAGTGTATCTTACCATGGTACCTGATGTTAAATACGTGACTGGTAAGCATTTTGAATTCAGACTTTTTTGATTGTCATTTCCTGATTTCTTTGTAGGACTAACACTTATCACTGGGCACCTTCTCCTTCTCGCGCCAGAGGAGGATGCCTTCTGGATATTTGTTTCTGTGATGGACACCCACATACGCCCATACTTCTCTTCGATGTCCATACAGGTTGATGTTGACTCCACGCTCTTCGGTCGTGCGATGGATAACGTGGATCCTACAAAGAAGCTCTTCGGCAACTTTGGTCTTTCCCCTAGCAGTATCTGCCATCCATGGTACGGAGCATTCACTCTATATTCTCATCTCGTCTTTTATGCTCCAGTCTTCCTCGAGTAGGATAATCGTGAAAAACGGCGAATTCACAAGAATCAGAAGGAAAAATGGCTCACCTACCTGGTTTTTGCGCTGTATTCATTCAAGGTTCACGTGCGGAGGTTTTATTGGGAGCTGCGGGTTATTTTACTTTACTGCGCACAATGATACGAGAGTAAAGAGGGGGTCTCACAGGAAATACATCTGCTATTTGAAAGATTGTTTGGGTTAGTCAATAATCGCTAGCTTAGATATCTAAGTCTGACTGACGTGGAGGGCCCGGAATGATGTCACAAAGAGAACGGTTAATGTGACATAGACTCGTCGAGGATTAGCCAAGAGAGTAACAAAGAAAAATTCACAGGGTTGCAAAATCCTTCTTGAGGGCGTCCGACTTGACTCGGACCACTCCACTCCCACTACACTCAGTGTGCACTACAGATTCACAAACGACTTGCAATCTGAGACGAGCAAAATAAGTTACAGCAGGATGCCTTCCAAGTTGTAATATTAAACATACTATGATTCAACCACGATCTATTCTCAACACGCCCTCAACCCATCCTTCTATAATAACTCCTTGGCCGAAAGTGTCAAATACCCCTTTGGGAAGCGGTGTATGGTTTGCTACTGAGTTTCCCCGCTTCAACGCACGTTGGATCGTTGTCAGCTTTCCTCCCAGTACCTCCATTCTGATAACACTGCGCATTAAAGTCCAAACGACTGTTACATCTGATTATCTATGGGGTAAGCTTATGTTCACGGCCAGATGTGAAACGTACGCAGGATTCATCCTTGTTAGACGAGGCCGTGTGATCTGATTTTCACAGTACATACCCTCTTCCATATGAGGAGCTGGGAGCGTGAGCGAATCGAGTGCGAGGTATGTCAGCAGAGCGAAGTTGACGGCGAAGCGCATGAGGTTCTGAAGGTGTGTTTTTAATGGTATTCAGGAGAGGCTCCGGCGACATCTTTAGTAGTGAGAACATGGAGCTTTCCTTGTCTAGCACGATGATCAAAATAGCATGTTGATGTCAGTTTATAGCACACATGACGGATGGTCAGCTTCCATGCAAATATCATGCGAACGCGTCTCTTGGCTACCCCGCTTGCTCGTACTGCATTAGGATTGAATCCATCAAAGTCTAATGCGCCCACAAATGCAATGTAAAGATCAATTACCCGAACATTCGTTTTGGATTATGGTACTTACACACAATTCGATACGAATATGACATGAACACGTCTCTTGTTCGTGCAAGCAACCCCCCTTGGATCAAGGTTTAAACAGAACCTGTCTAATGCGCGAACAAATGTGAGACAAAGATCTACCACCAAACGAATTCTGGTACCCACAAAGCTTGATCTTCCCGTTCACCCCTTGATCATCCAATTTTGACCCATTAACGTGGGTGCTTGCCATGACTTTGGATGGTCGGCCTGCCATGCGAACATGCACGAACATGCCGCTGCAATGCTATGCGGTGACTTTGTTTTTTGTAAGCATTAGGATTGAATCCAACAAAATCTGTCTATTACGCCCAGCTCGAATCGAACGAGTCTTCTCAGTCACATTCGACGATCTCAAGTTATGCTGAATGTGCGCCATACACTGACGGGGCTCAAGTAATACATACATACCCTGCAGCATAACGCACGACGGAATCGGTTCAAACGCAAGGACCATGAGCTTTATTCTTCTGATGATTCGATTCCTGTGACATCAAAATTACTTTTGTCGTCGACAACGATTCAAATTCTGCCCCACCTCTTCATCGAGTCTCAGGGAGAAAAATCTACCATATAAACCACCACTGAACTACTGCAACCGTTGTATTCGAATCTTTCAGTTCTGACAGAGGTTCGAGTTAGTAATTGAGCTCGTCCATGTTCGACGTTCAGATGGACTGTATACTGGGATTCACAACAACTTTATCAGGGAAAGTAACTTGATCGCTCCGGAGATAGAAGACTGTCGACCACCAGGGGAAAATGAACATCACAACAGACGCCAACCCTACCCAGAGGCCCTCTCGCCGTGTAAACTCGTCTTTAGTTACTGGTTGTATTGGTTTTCCTCTTAGATAACCCTAAGATAGTTATAACCGCCAATGAAGGGTTTAGTACCATGTGCCGTAGGGACTCTTCCGTTGAACTCATCAAAGATACCGTCAACGGGAGGTTGTGCGCGATCTGCCAAAATATCAAGAGGCTTCATTGGCGTCTCTGGAAGCATTGCAGCAAAGTAGAACAAGGCAAGACGGCGGAGACTATCTTATTTGTGAGCCCAGGCACAGGGATAAGAAAGATATAGGACGCAGTGCCTTTGGTCAGAAGGGGGTTCGTACACTTGATAACAGGTCAGGTGAATCCTAAAGCACGGGCCGCACAACATACCTCTGTGCAACGCAGCTTTGAGCAAATGGCCAGTAGTGAATTCCATTGCGTCGCCAAGGTTAACAAGGATCCCATTTGGGTAATATCGAACGTATTTCCAAGACCCATTCACAAATACCTGTAGCCCAGCAACGGACTGCGAGTCTAAAGATTTCACGTCGATTCTACAGTAGATGAACGAATTAAATAGCACTCACAAAGGAATGTCAATGAGCCACTATAGGTAGAACTGCTGAATAAGAGGAGGTGCTACGTTTGCGATAAACCCATACCGATCTGTATGAGAAGGTAACCATAGTCGATCAGCCTTTGCCTGGACTTCTTCCGTTGGAGGATCTATTCATACAGAATTGAGTACGAGACAAATCCACATGACAAGGTGTAAACATACGATACAATGCTTGTCGGAACAAATCTTTAGTTAAAATATCTTCGGGGCCAGCGCCTGGTCGAGAGTGAAGGTTCCAGAAACTATATAGTCGGTCAGATCAGATGTGGATCGAACAATGTCATTCAAAGAAACGTGCCTGTCTGCAGGGATTCCGAGACCCTCAGCAAGAATTGACAACACGGTACACAACAGTTGGAGGTGATTGTACTATAAGGAAGTCAATGATCCACATCGTGAACGTTGACATCAGCATGGAACTGACCTTGTAGAATGTCCTTATCTCTTCAAGATACGGCCAGGATATGGGTAGCTGAAGATTTTCAATGGCGGTTTCCGGATAGAAGTCATGGAACTACAAAGTTGTGCAAGAATTTCAAGTTTAACTTAACGCGCTATATGAGGGCAGTGACAGGGCGAGCGGCATGTCCAGGGGCTGCAGCTACCATGATGATGACGCCTTTGTGGAAGGGGTCAGTTTTAGAGGTGGGGAGGGTGATGTGAGCATGAGTGGCGTTGTCAAAATCAGGCAGGAAAGTTACACATTTCCTGGTGAGGTGGAGGCTGGTGTTGAACTTGCCGCCGCCTTTCCCAATTGTGAATTCGCCACTCGACGAACCTCCATTGCGATCGAGTCGAGTTCAAGGCCAAGAAACTCGACTGTGGTGTCAGGCCCAACAATCTTGGTGGGCTGGAAAGATAGTCCCAGTTGCGAACCTAGATCCAGGGCCCATTGTAGTGCATCCACTACATTAGACTGAGAGACTGTGGGCTGAAAAATGCCGAGGAAATCGTCAAGGTAATGGCGGATATGTGCTGGGATGTTGCGTTGCAGAATCCAGTGTAAGGCCTCAGCGAACAGGTTGAAGATGTATGGTGCAGAGTGGCATCCGAAACCTAGGACCACATCATAGTAGAATCTTCATCTCCATGAGAAGCCTAAGAGAGGCCAGTCGTCTGGGCGTGTAGGAATGTGACGAAATGCTGACTCCAGATCTAATTTGAGCATCAGGGAGCCAGGGCCTGATGCAATGAGGTCAATGATGGCCTTGTCAATCATATCGTACTTGATCAAGGACTCAGAATCAGAGATGCCATCATTGACTGAAGCCCCGTCGGGCCGGGGGAGATGGTGAATGCGACGAATTTTGGAGGAGTGTTTGCGAGTGACAGCTCCTAGCAGCGAAGTGCGAAACGGGCTGAACGGCGGTTCAGGAAACGGGCCGCGTGTCCGCCTGTTGCTGACTTGAGCGGCTATGTCACCGGACAGAGTGGATATGGAGACTGAGGAGTCAAGTGCAGACTTCAGGTTGATGCAAGTCTCGATGTGGTAATGGAGGACCCCGGCCCACTCGTACTCAGATGCGATCTTGAGGAGATGGGCAGTGTACGCGTAGAAGTGCGCATTGACCTTCGCGTTCTGGGTGGTGATGTGAGCCTGGAGGATGGCGAAGTATGTTTGTATAGGGACGATGACTGAGTTGGGGGTTTTGTACTCCTTGGCTGTGACACTGCTGACCTCGAACTGGTTGGTTAGACCATTGAAGGCATACGCGTTGTCCGTGTGGCGGTATTTGGAGTTGAGCTTGTGGAGATCGGTCGCCTTGAGCTCGTGGGTGATGATGGCCGTGATGACCGCCGCCTCGACTTTGGGGAACAGGGAACGGATGGAAGTATGAAACACACCATTTGCTGGAATCCCGGTAATCGGGGGCACAAAGCTTGGGGAAAGGGAAGGTGACGCAGGAGGAGGAGCAACTGGGGGCACGGTGACGGGGCTAGGGGCCGCGAGAGCATTGTCCTTTGAGGTGAGTGCTCGAACCATCGTCAACAGGTCGGAGACTGTGGTAGCCAGCTCTTTGATGTCGATTGTGGGTTTAGGAGACGGAGAAGAGACCGGAGACGAAGAAGTGGCCATCGGAGACAGAGGAGAAGATGGGGATGGTTCAGGTACTGGCCTAGGAAGAAAGCGGCCACCGGGTCCGCGTGTGAGAGATTTCGAGGATGACTTAGAGTTTCCTTTCACGCACTGGTTGTGCAGGTGAAGGGGGAAGAATCAGATGTAAAACGACGCGCGACGTAAAATCTAAAACTCTAAAATGAAAACTGCGAGCGCAGTGTGAGACGATATTGTCTCGTTGCAGCGCCTGCAGGTTTATAAGTAAGAATATAACAAAGGAGCTTTGTGAAGTAGGTAGGGATAAAGAGATGTAACGAGATAAGATGATCTGTACCCGAATTAACCCTGGGCAACTGCCCCTCATCACCTTGCCCGAATCAATAATTTTGTTTTCGCAAGATTGACGACAAATGTGGTGAAACACACACTTGTGTATTTGACTTCTGAATTTGTACATCGAGATCTATGACAAATGATAATAATGCAAGAAGGGGTGGTACTAGTACACGAGGCAGTAATATAATACAAGAGGAGTGGGCCCGGTAAGAGAAAAATCGTATTTATTCCAAGGGCAATTGACTCTTGAGGCCGTATTTTAAAACTACATTAGCTCTAGGGGAATCCTTGATAGCAGGATGCCAGCGAGCTTACTGATGGTGTTTATAAGATGACCGCCAAGGAGTGATTCTAGGGTGCTTGAGGTCTCAAACAATCAGAAAGTCTTGAGGAGGGCTGAATACGCACTGATGATGTGATCGTTCATACTGGCTTGGAAGCGATGCTTAAAATCGCCGCATTAACGTCCGCCTGTTTCCTAATGTCACCTAGGGCAACGGTATTGTTCACATCGGATATGGAAAGAAGAGAGGGGGCGGGAAGAGAGGGAGAAGGTGATGAAGGGGATTTAGCACCTCATCAACAAGCGATGAATGTATGTGTAGGACTCTCAAGAGGAATAATGTGGGAAAGAAAGAAAGGTGGATAAGAAACTAAACGCCTCCAAAGTAATGGCAAGCGCAGGCTCGCCAAGACTTCCTGTTCCCACCAAATAGTGCATTCACCTGGATTATCGAATGAATGAACAAACACCAGGTGAAGGAAGGTCCACCAAAGGAGACGGAGAGGTGTTACACGGCACGCCAAATAAAATGCTCTTTCATATCTCGTATCAATACCAAAAAACAACCACCCACCCCTCTCAAAAAATAGAAATAAAAAGCAAAATGAACATGCAAACAACTGTTACTCACATTGACATTCTTTGTTAAATCTGCCCACGTCCCTCGCATGCCCTCGACATACGCCTGGCCCCCGAGCTTCCCCTGGGTCACGACCCTCCAGTGCGACACGCCTCACCTCAGAGGCGAAGACCGAGAGCTGGTCCACTATCGAGTTGACGGTCTCTGTTGGCAGGGTTAGGCAAATAGGGATGAAGGAGTATGAAACAAGGACTTGCCCTTCAAGGTACTCATCTCGCCCTCAACGCTGATCTCAATTTTCTGCGTCAAGTCTCCATGGGCGACGGCGGTGGTGACTTTTAAGATAGAACGGACTTGGTCTGTAAATGAAACGCACATACGGTTCACCTATAAGTGTGCGAGTCAGCCGACGGATCCATAGGGGAACAAAAGCGAAAGCAACATACGTTGCGTAACAACTCGAACCACACCCCATCCACATCTGGTACATGAGCCTGTCCACCGAGTTTTCCCCGACACCCCACTTCCAACGTCACCCTCGTCACCTCCACCGCCAGCGCCCTAAGCCTCACCACCATTCCATTAACGGTATTTTTCAAGTCGAGGATCTCTCCGCTCGCCTCGCCTTCAATTTGCTTGGAGAGGTCGCCGAGGGCGACAGCTTTCGTTACAAGGGCGATAGAGCGGACTTGATTGGTGAGGTTGGTGGTGAGTTTGTTGACGACGGTGGTTAGTTCGCGCCAGGATCCTTCAGCGTCTAGAATGAGGGCCTGGCCTCCCAATTTTCTAAATTCATATACCCGTCGTCAGTTTTGAGTCCGAAGGGGAACAAATAAGAAATAGAAAACAGCGTACCCTTCTATATCAACCTCCAGACCAACCCGCATGACTTCCTTCGCAAACTGTCCCAACTTATCCACCATATTATTGATAACACCCTTCAACTGCACTGTGACGATACCCTGGACTGGTACCGTAATCTTCTGGCTCAAGTCTCCCTGCGTGACGGCATTACATACTCTGGCGATGTCCTGGACTTCGTCTTTGAGGAGCTGGAGCTCTTGTTCTTGCTCGCAAAGGGTTTCGTTTAGCTTCTCAGCCGTTCTAAGCCTCTCAATGACCTGTGCGAAACCATTCAATATCCCCTGTTCAACATCAATGCCTTTGTCGAACGGTTCTTGGGTTACTGCAGCTAATAAACGGAGAAGATGGGATTTGAATGAGATAGAAAGATATGGTGATGGAACATCGGTCATCATAGTCATATTTGAGGACGGGGAGGAGAGGAAGATGGAGAAGAGACGGGTGTAACACGTGCGCCCCTGCATGTATAGCGGCAGCGTGACCTTGTTACGCTAGCTACCCCATCTCCCATCATCTACAACATATTATATAATTGTCGATTTTGTATATGAAGGGCTGTATTTTTGTGTAGGTAGCTTCGCAATCTATAGGACATACCCCGTTTGTCTGAGTTTGTCTGCTCTAGCTATAGCTGGCATGCTAGGATACGGCGTAATTGCATGGGGCTTGAGCTTGAGCGCTGATAGAGGCCTAGGATTCATGATGTCATACAACTCACCCTCTACCAAAATGTCAACTCTTATAGACCCGCACTCATTCTCCGCAATTGTATGCACCTCCCTTCACTCCTTGTACTCATGATTCTCATACACCCACCAGTGCAGGCTCCACATCCTCAGTTTACCCAAGCCGGCTTCCAGCATGCACAGCGCCCAAATCAAGCCCGACATAGAAAAAATCCATTTGAATTTTGATCGTCTGATCAGCGACTGAGATGCGCGTCTGTATTTACAAACGGGGTCGCATGTCATGAAGTACCAAGCAGAGGGGTGAAGGGAAAAGGAACAGAATTTTTGTTGGGGTTACTTACTTTTTTGTAACACCCACTGAGCACCTGCATAAGAAGATTATTGGTCATTTTTGTTGTGATTTCGGGGTTATAATGAGCTATCACGCGGGTTGTTAGACCACTGGGGGCCAAACTCATAAGGAGTTTGCTCTCTACTATATTAGCCTTATATACTGTATGTACTGTACTACTAGAATCTTCTACAATATACTATATGTTTCTCTACATTCTGTTGCTCAGTCAGCCAATTGCGTCGGCATCGGCATCGGGCCTATATTGCCGGATTACCAAATCGGGTAATACGCCAACAATTTTAAATTCATAACTTCCTGATTTACTTCCTAACAAGTTGGCTTGGTGTACAGGGAGACGCGCGGAAAGCGACGCATGATGGGAAACTGGCAATTGGAGAAGTGGAATAAGGAGGGGTTGGAGATGGATTGATTGGGAGAGGAGAAGAGTGGGTTCCTGTCTGACTCGTAGTTCGAGGTCTCGATTTGCTGAGATGCGGACGTACCTGCAAAGCGGCCCCTCCTTCGCGAGAGGGACAGCATGATGTGGGTGCCTGTGTAAAATATGTAAAATACAGGTGCACGCACTAGCATAACTCTGTGTTTGTGCTCCGATAAGTGAGGACGGTGATATGGAAGAGTCCTTTGCTGGTTTTTGATCTATATCCGGATACTGCGCATAGACATAGTCAAGAAATCAGTACAACGTGCTTCTCTTCCCCGGGAATCCTTCCAAGATAGGTGATATGAACACTCAGGAAAGCTCTGCCTACTCACAGGCATCCTAGCAGTTCTTGGCTGTCAATGAAGCTGTCGTTTTCTTGGTTTCTCGAATCGTGTGTCGATCTTGACTACTGGACATACATCAGGCCAAGTCTTCGCTGTTGCTGATGCTTAAAAAATGGTGGCTCCTGCAGCAGTTTCAGAATCCTCGTCTGGTGGCTCGAGCTCTTCTTCGAAGAGCTATGACTAACAGACGTGCATTGTGCGAAGTCGTCACCACCGTTGATCTCAGTCTTGGTAGATAAAGTCATTTTCATTACGTTTTATTGGATTGATGTCTGCCATATCTATATCGCTGGTAAAAATTTCAATTAGCGTTGTGTCAGAGATTCCTTTATATAGGTGTTAGTGAAAGATTGTGAAGACGAACCCTAACCCCGAACTCAAATTTGATTCAAATGGGACTGAGCCCTCAAAATTTTGAATCAAATGTGAGTTTGGGGTTAGGGCTTGCAATTGTCGCCTTCATCATCCATGACGTCGTGATCATGGGCATAGAACTCGAGCTGAGTATTGGAATTTCCCATGAGTCTCGCCCACCCGTCGCAAGACTGACTCGGAGGTCAGCCGTCATAGGTATGGGACTATATATTTGCCGTATTTCTCAAAATGACATATTTCTTAATACATCAAGCACCAGCGAGGACCTTCCGCCATCTCTGCAAGTGTTTAGTCACAATTAGCATTGCACGATGTCAGCAGTATCCTCGGAACTTGAGGGAATTTTGGGGAAAAATTATGTCTCGCCTTTGCTTAAAATATGCCTTAGTAACACTTAAATGAAGTACCACTAGCATGACCCCCGATCCTCATCCACATTTTCACGTCGCCCATTCTCTCTTGGAGCCAAATTCGTTCTCCCTCTTATTCGACCATGCGAGGGTCTTTACCTGGGTCCCGCACTGCGACTAGCATTTGTCAGTGTTTGCTTGAATTGATTCAAAATAATGATCGTGGGAAGACAACTCGAGCATGCTCGTTCATGTTGGCTTGAATTGATCCAATGTTCGAGCGATTCTGTCGGACTTAGCAGGGGAAAATTCCGTACGGGGAGTGGCTGCCCTCTCCACGGCTCGGGGCACTATGTATTGAGATGGTTAATGACTCCTACCTGGATTTCTGACGTCGTCAGGCCTTGTTTTGAGCTACCCTCCTGCTCTCTGTATATATTGTAGGATAAATACTTACGTCGCAATCCAGCCATCCGAGCCGTGGAGATCGCCCATCCTGGTATATCGGCTCAGGATCTTGCCCAAGGGGTATCGATCAAGAGCATGATCGTGGGAAGACAACTCGAGTATTCTCGTTCAGATCGCTGAACCCAACTTTTATGACTCCCTTACGTGGTGTTTGCATCTTGTAAGGGTGTCACTCTAACAGCATTTGTTGTTTATGTTGTTATATAAAGTGTAAAGTGATAGTCTTTTGCAGTGAACGACATTGTCCTGGCGATCTGGACATCTTGGCAATTTCATTGATGTAACCTGCGCAAACAAAATTCAAATTCAGAATCCTTCTTCTACATTGTTCTCTCGCCATTACAACATAATGAGCTCGCCTAGTGGTATACAGACAAGCACCCTCCCCATACCAGTTCAAAGAACTTCGCAAGCCTTCAGGTCGTTGCCGTTCAACAGCACGAGGTTGCTGGAGGTTGGAGATGTGACCGAACTTAGGGACAGTACGGGGCAACTGGAGGTACGCCAGAACTTGATGTCCTTGTACCTGCTTAAGAACTAATGCTCGCGTTATAAGACATATCTCAAACAACTTCGTGCAGACGAAACACGATCATGGCATCCAGAAGATCATTCGCCATACGCCCGATTCTCAAACTCAATGCTGAAAAACGCGACTGGCAAAAGTGACACCCATTCAATTGCTACTATAATGCGTTATCGCATTATAGACACCGCCCTTTTTAAAGACGGCGTCGGCTCACATCGCATTGCGACCCCCCGGCCGGAGCTGAGGCGTTGGGTGTTCCCAAAGATGAAAAAACTTGTAGGTTTTATGTGTTTCTTTGGATGCAAGAAGATGACCATAAACATAAGCCCATGGACCTCCTAAATCACCTACCGTCCTTCATATTTAGTGCCCGAAAGTCTCTGTCTGAAAACGCCGGCGGGTCGCTCACCACACCTGCGCCATCTCCATCTGGCCAAATTCATCTGTCGCAGAGACTTCTGCACTCCATCTCAAAACGCACGTCGCAGAAGAAAAATACAAATATATATCTCAACATTGAGACAGCAGCCTTCTACTTGCGATTTCTGCTCGAGGTGTGCATGTTCAACTGGAAAGGGCGCAAGCATTCTTACTCACAAATTCTAGGGCAATGCAGAATTACCGAACAACTATGCGGCGCTGCAGAACCACTTCAAGGCCTTAACGTTTGTATTTGATATAACACATATCCAAAAGTTTCACATATTTCTTGTTTAGTGGCGACAATGAAATAATTATTGAAGAATCGTTGTCAAAGCGAAATCCTCATGAGCTGATGGGACCACTGCACGTTGCAATGGCTGTTTCCCCTCTCTTGCTGCTATCCACCCGAAATCTGCAAAACAACCCTCCGGGTAAAGACGCATTGTATAAGGTAACGCCTCTTAGAGTCTCAACCTGCGTTATGTTAACATGAAGTGTTTTCAGGCTTGGTGCTTGACTGGCCAAGTTCAAAGGCCGGCATCGGTTTTAGCCGCGGAGGCGCAAATGTGGCGTGTGGTCTGGGATGTTGCAGCCGGTCATGACACCCACACGCGCATAACGGATGAGATTGACGAAATGAGCAAGATGAGCTTTGACGACATGAGTGCTTGGACCTTCACAAGCATCACACCACCCGTTGCCCCAGCACCTGTCATCACAAATCCCACTGGAGACGTGGGTGACTCGTCATCAATTTCAACGGCAATCGACCTAAAGAGCATCATTGATACGGCGCTTGCAGATGCCTTCCTGCTGGGCGATCGAGATGGCGCGCTGCTACACATTCGGAACGCAGTTCGCAGAGAGTTTTTCCCGAGTCAGCGAAAGCATGAATGCGTTCTCTCCGATGTCTTGGACAAGGTGGACGTGGAGTTTGATAGAAGGCACTTGGAAGCTACAAATGGTGGGAAGGGAAGAGGCGACGTAGATGCCGACGATGAATTGCATTCAGGTGCTGCCAACAATGAACCCGAAGAACCACAGGAATCAGATGCTGAGCAAGATGATGAGGACGATCTTGCAGAAGCAAGCTCAAAGAAGAAAAAGAAGAGAAGGACAAAGACGAAGAAAAGTAAAACCTTTGTGAACTTGAAGGATAACGTGGCGTCGGACGATGAGGTCATTTTCATCAAACACATAAAAGCAAAAACTGTCGTCGTCCGCAATGACATTCGGGTTGATCTGGAGGAAAAATTGAAGACAACGGTAAGTTCACGTTGCTTGCACTTTGAATATGTAAATAAATAATATTCGGACAGGCAAAAAAGGCTGAAAAAGAGGATGTCCCCTGTTTCGACCCTTTCAACGGCCCAGAGGTAAGCAACCATAGACTTCGTCTGACAGTTGATAAAATCTTGCTAGTAGATACAACACCTTCAAAGCCTGATTTATGAGGATGTAGCATTTACGGCGCCGGGCATTTATGTATGTACTAATATGTCTAATGCAATGCAGCGTGTAGACGGTTGATGACCACACCAGGATTTGGAGTGGATTCGAACACTGCTTGTCCGCGCTTGCTCCTCTGCAGAGCCCTCGACAATCCACAGGGCATCTTACGTCGATTTCTTAGCAAAGTCCCCAGAGGTCTTGCAAAGTACTTTCCGAGATAATTCAATCTGGGTTTATGGCCGTCCAACGAGTGTTAAAACATTCCCGGAGGCAGTATCAGCGCTTGGCCGAATGGACAGGGAGCTTGTAATTGACGGTATGAACTATTGACGCTGAAGGGCCAAATGTGGGTCAAATGTTGACTGATCTTAGATCAATCCTTGCGCGTGGATCTCAATGCTCAGGCCTTGGGGTATGGACGTTATCGCAGAAGGCGTGGGACTGCCTCCGACATCCTTGAGACCTTGACAGCCATACACCCTAAAGCAGTATTTGCTAGGACGCCTTCATCGCGAAACCCTATTGGACACTACCCCCTCTTCTCCGACACTGTTGCCTGGGAATACGCCGACGGTGAAGAGCAGTACCCCGATACGGAGATGAGGTGGTGCGAGATATCGACAGAGTGGGCAGCAAGGACCTGGCGTGTGATCCCAAGTGGCTTTGCCACTGCAATATTTTTGGAGACAGGAAGTAGATGGTTCTTTGTCGCCTCCTCCGACTCAGAAACTGAAAAGACAAATGAATACGGCCTACGAGAAGGATTTCACAGAAAGCTCATGAATCAATTTGATTCGGGCATCGCTAATGAGGAGACGATGAAGGCGATGAATATCCAACTGGTTCACTTGAAGCCCGGTGACATACTGTGAGCACGGTCCCCACTTACTTTATCTGTAAACTGACATTGCGGTTTGAGCTTCTTGCGTCCGAACACCATGTTTTCAACTGTGGACGTGGAATGCTCTGTTCTTCGTTGCAAACTCTTCCTCAACTCTGCAACCGTAAAAGATTCTGTCTTCGGCATCTACCACGATTTTATTGCTGGCAAAACACATTCAGCTACACGCGCCTCTGCATGGAACAAGATTATGGGTGCAATGCTTGACTTCTATCACCATTGTCTAACTCTACCGCACGGATCTGGCGACAGTGGGTGAAAGAAGCTGTGGTAAATTCGTACTAATTTATGTTTCTAGGTTCAACAACGGCGCACGTACTCAACATGGAAGACAACCAGGATGTGTTGGCGCTTTTCTCACTGATCAACATGGCCGAACTTTCGAACGTTATCAGTGTCTGGCAGTATGATGGCTCCGCCTCCACACCAACTGCGATGGACCATAGGCTGCGAGCGATAAGAAATCGGCAAACGGCTCGCAAACTGAAGACCTGGTTTTTGAGCAACTATGCTATAAGTGGTGCGCCCGAGACAACAGAACAACTGTTCAGCCACAAGCTATTGGGATGGCAAGCAGGCGAATTGAAAAACTTCAAGACATTAGCCCAAGCGAAGGGGTTAAAGGGCCAGGTCAATATTACAGCTGAGAATCTAGACAACGCAATCGAGCGCTGTCTACGTAACACGTCGGCGTTGCAGTTCTACAGAAGTGCTCCAGACCTGGGAAGCTTCGAGTGTGCAGATGTAATCGGCCATATTGTGTGGAAAAGCATTGATGTTCGACGAGATGAGGAAGGCATGCGAGATGGTGAAAACGATGGCCTGACATTTGATGATGTCGACTTTTTCAACAGCTTGCAGAACGCGGGGCCTGCGGCCTCAAATGAACGGTCATTAGAAAAGCGAAAAAGTATCCCAATGGAGTCGGGCGAGCATGGCGGTGCGCTTTCTTGATTATGGGTGAACGGGCGACTAACCTTGGAATCCAGATCAAAAACGCCGCAAGGTTGCATAGCAGTTGGAGTCAATTATTTTCAGCGAGAATTGAGTTTAATGATATATCATATACTGGTTTCCATAACTATAGCGATGACTACATCAAATCACATGAAGAGGCTTCTACGATTATTCCTGAGGGTGCCAAAATGCGATCCAGAGACACCTGAACCCGTATCAAACCACCGCGTTATACAACAATTTATCCTGTCAAACAATCATCACCCTTGGCGTAAAGAAGTCCTGAGTAGACCTTGAATTTGGTCCCCTCGCCCTCCGCTCGTATTACCAACGTTCTCATACTGAAACCAGGGCCACGACTCTTGTAGTCCTTAGCAGCTCAGAGACATGCATAAAGGCGAAATAGAGGGCCTGATGAGGGTAAAGAAGCATACCCAACTAGTGGCAATGATGAACGTACGATGGCCAGCCGCATGACTTCAAGTTGCACCCTCGATGAAGGCCACTGTCGGTGGCAGGATTTGATCCAACTATTCCAAGGTCGAGTCCTCTACGGTCTTTCATCATTCGACCACCTTCCAGCACAACCACAGACCTTCTAGAGGTGGTCAACAAAAGGTGCAGTGCTAACACGACGGAGCAGTGCAAAGAAGGCAATCTCCTTACTGTGTGAGAAGCCGAGCTGGGAAATTTTCAACCCGAGATTCTAGAAGAAAAGGATGTAATGTACCGCCCGCGCCCACCATCGCCTAACGTTCGACAGGGAGATAGCTGTTCCATTCGAAGAGCAGATCACGTTCGGGTCGTCAAACATAGATGGAAATGTGGTGACATTACGTTCAAATTGACAGCAGTGCCAAAGGGCATTTTCCACTGCTGGGAGGCATGGCTTGACTTGGAAGTGAGTCGGCTATTCAGTTAAGTCGACATTGAGAATACGTAGGCCAATGACGTACCATTTTCTGAATGTAAGTCAGTGAATCGGTCTCGATACGTTCTCCGGAAATCTAGTCCCAAAAGTTTCCATAAGATCAAAGGTCACCCTTCTTCGATACAGGTCGTTGAATAGTCTGCACAGTGGAAAGTTCAAAAGTCCTTGACAGTAAAACAAAGGATATTACCGGAGGCCCTCGGATGTTTTTTCACGATGAGTCGACAAGTACGGTACAGACAATCAGGTGTCTAAGTCAGCCGCAGCCAAATAGAAGCATACAGATTGCCCCCCTTGCCCAGAACACAATGTGAACCGCTTCAAAACCAGCGACATCTCATAGCGCACTGCCTGTCGAATACGCGAGTCCAACTTTACGTTTCCTACTCAAAACAAGGCATACGTCTACATCACTTCACAACTATATAACTGGCAAGGTAAGCAGACAGCTCAAACTTGGCTCACAGTGGCTCTAACACACTTGCAGCGCTGGAACGCGGAATTTTGCGGTCAGACCGAGCTCATGCATAAGGAGACGAAGGAGCAGCGCTAGGCGAGGAGGGATGCCCATGTCACTCAGAGGCAGAAGGAGCAGGCAGCAGAACCGGAGAGGCAGAGGAATAGACAGCCGGTGGCATAGAGGGCCGCGTCCGCCACTTGTCCGTTTACCAGGAGAGGCCTGTCGCAAGTTCTTCTTTTAGAACCTAACTAAACAGGCTTTAGGATGATATTGTTGACCTGAGAGGCCCGCGTCCTACAACTCGACGGGCACATCCGAAGTTTGTATTATTCCTTTCTTTCAATGATTATTAGTTTTGACATGTTACTTTAAGGATGACGCGGGACCTTCGAATTTGCGTTTACAAATGGTACGTTATTCCAATTTTTGAACTTTAGCAAATATTGACTTCTTTGCTTTATAGAATGATCGCCAACTGACTTTGCGTCAAGACGAGGTACGTCATTATCATTCTTTGTTACAAGTCACTAAATATCAATACAACAGCGCGATATTAGAAATATGGAACTAGTTCGTGGAGCCGCGCTCACTTACCGGGTAAATTTGAAGACGAAGTAAGTCAAATCTCTATGCCTATTTTAAACCTTACTAATACTTTATCCTCTTTAGGACGACAGCATGGAAATTTTGACGCCCCCGAATCCAACATCCACGAAGCCCTCCTACTCCTTTCTGCCCCTGGAAGGACACCAAAATGTCCACTGATGTCTCCGCCGCCGCCACCCCCATAGGCTCAGGCACTCCTACGGGAAGTGTCATCTTCCCCTCTCGTGACCGCAGCGGTACCATCATCGCCGTCCCATATGGGATGAACAAGCCCGTCGAGCCTTTCGAGCCAGCCCTGCATCTTCCTCACACCCTGATACCAAAACGGAGGACAACGATGTCGATATGGATAACTAGCACCCAGCACCGATAATTCCCCAGCACCACCAATCCACCGCCTAGACCAGCATCAGCACAAACAGTATCGAAAGGCAGTGGGCATCGTCTCTGATGACCCGCCCGCCGACACCCGCATCATCATCAACGAGGCCGGGAAGCTCGGAGGAGACGTCGGCGTGGAAGACGGTATCATCTCTGTCGAGGTCAGCGACGACTTCACCATAGGCGCACCCCCGGGGGGCCCTAGGCGCTATTACCCTAGGCATCAGAATGGAGGGTGCAGCGGAGAGCGAGGATGAGGGCCAGGCACAGACATGGAGGGGCCCAGCACCGGATGCCACCCCACGTCCAGGAGTTATAGGCCCGCCGAACGCCCCGCCGTCCAGGTGCAGCCTACGCCTCAGCCACCCCCAGTGCCCTCCCCGCAGCCCCCGCTCACCACCAACATCACCATCACGGCGCCTGGTCACGCACATCGTGCACATCGGTACCACTATCACCATCATCACCATGCAGACCAGGGCCCGTACCGAGACGAGGACGTGCTCCTGAGCCCGCTGCTCCTCGCGTACCTGTCCAAGTACCCGCACGTCAGCCAGGTATTTTATAAACCCCGCGTGACGTTCCACCCCGCGAGCATCGACGTCGTTGGGGGCCGCTGGGGGAACTGGGAGAATAAGGACGAGGTAGTCATGCCTTCGGGGTTGGGAAGTAAGCCCTGACCGGGGAAGGAGCGCGAAGCGGCCGCGGTCAAGGATAAGGAAGTTTTGATGGGAGGGTTCTTCCGGTCGTTTGGAGTTGGTGTGAGAGCGAAGGAGTGGGAAGAGAGGGATAAGGAGCAGCAGCAGCAGAAGGACACCGTGGTACCAAAGCCTCCGCCGGTGAGGCAGACCAACGTGTTTTCGCTGGTAGAGAGGTTTACTTTCAAGCCCTTGACTACGGAGACGGAGCTCCCGAACCCGCCGTCGAGGCTACCGCCCAAGATCCAGTATTGGGCGGGAGTGGTCATGCGGAATGCGTGTAGGAAGGACGAGTCCAGGGGCGGGAACAGGCTGTGTGTGAATAGTGGGTGTCCTTTTTCTATTCCTATTCCATATGCTAACGTACCCTTTGCCTACCTGCGCAGTGCTCTATGGGAGGTGGGAGGCCTACCCACACGAGTTCGCCAAGTGTCGTCGGTGTAGGAAGGCCAGGTACTACAGGAAAGAGTTCTAGAGTACCGCGTAGAGCGAGGGCCACTCATTCTGGTGCAGCGCGAAGCACGACGACGATGCTACGGCTGCTGCTGCTGCTAAGGCCACCACTGGGATGGGGATATCTGGTGCACCTGCTGGACCCTCATTGCGTGCAAGCCACACATCGTCGTCGGAACGGGAGCCAATCACCATTACCAACCCGAAATCTCCTCTCATTTACTCCGCACACACGAGATCGACGATAGGATAGGGTACAGTGGCTTTGTATGCATGCTGCTATAGAAACTTTTCCCATAGCATAGTTCCTTGTTTGAACCCGCTTCAACAGCGAAAATGGTCTCGCCTCCATGCTACGTATTACACCTCTTATCCGGCCGTGTCCTTGTATGTCGTCCTTGTCCAACCTCGGGCTGTCTGTCATGAATCCAATATGCTATGCATTTCTTCTGAACCAAGGTCCACTCGAACTTAGGTCGACGCCAGCACAGATACGGAAGCCAGTATCATTGCCGCTAATACATGATACAATAATATCAGCAGATACTAAAATATGTAAGCTCAAAAATGTATCCAATAGCAACGAATAGATGCACCAGATATCGAAATACCAAAGTAGACACAAAGTGAGGCACCAACGTCAAATCAAAGAGTCCTCTTCCAATTCTGGCTCTGTCATGTAAACAAACCTGAAAATTTCTTTCATAGTATGGCGCTCGGCCAGTGATAACTCGGAGCCAAGGACCGCAACACTCACATCACTTGACCTTGCTTCATGAGCAGCTGTATTACCCCGGTCTCTGATGCGATTCCCTAGAAAAACCATCTGGAGGGCCGAATCCGACAGTGGGTTAATGTTCGTCTCAGTGGCAGGTGTTTTCATGCAATTCTGAACAGCTTCAAGGAGTTGTTTGGAGGTATCGAAATGGATCCGGTCGACGGAGTAAGTAGAGAGGATGATCTCCCGGGCCATGTCGAGTAGAATTCTACGGTGGAGAGCGCGAGTTATCTAGATGAGAAGTGAATAAGGGGTAGAAATACAAGGAGTATAACGCACTTTTTCAACAGTCACAATTCTCTGTACCAACTCTTGATTCTCGCCTCGTAGCATGCCTTCCATAGCCCGATTCTCCCCTCGCACCACCGCGATATCCTTGTCATGTTTTTCTCGGAGAGCAGCGGTTTCTGTTTCGAATTGTTCTTGCATTGCTGCTATATCCTGGGTGTGTTTTTCTCGGAGAGCAGCGGTTTCTGCCTCAGATCGTCCAATTCGTTCCATCAGAAGATTGAGTTGCTCCTGAATGTTCAGAGGGTTTCGGTCTACTCAAAGTCAAGCCTTTGTTCAAAAAACTGTAAGATGACAAGACAAGGGTACACACCTTTCTTCTTCTTACGCTGAGTGGCCATTGGAGCGTCAAGGATATTACCTTTCAAATTAAATGTGACTGTCAGAGGCGTTGCTACGCCATCAGGTGTAAGGCGACCGATGGGCGTCGCAGTATCAGCTTTGATCAATTAGAATCAGATTAGCGCACAGGGCTTAAAGAATGCAAGGAACACGCACGATTGGTTATACTAGTGGAAAGGTAAGGGGGATCAAATTTAGGGTCCATCCCAGAGTGATCCCGGAGGAGTTGGACAATGAATTCGGGTGGGCTCGACGCCACGTCAGCAAGCGTAGTCGATTCTGCGAATTGTTCCACATGACTAAGAGAAGGTGATGCAATGATATAGTAAACGGGGACGATACGCCCTGGTACCGAAGTGTCCTTTTGCTCTGAAGACAAAGTCGACATGGGTGAAAGCTATCAAGTCATCCTTGCCTGCACTCGCCTAGTGCTTTGACTTGAACCTCATTGTAGCCTCGAGGCAGCCATTTTGTGCGGGCTATACGGACCGGACTAGGGCCGGACCCCCAATGACATCAACAGGCTAAATCGAGAATTTTCGTGTTGTGCCTCAGGGTTTACTCCCGTGCCACCACATTCTTCCTGTCTTTGGATGCTACAGGTTAGAGATCTGCTGTACTCAACAAGACTCGCTGGACGGTTCAACACGAATGCGAACGTTACAAAACAGGGCGCAGATAAACCACTGGAGGCGTAGACAGGACACGAGCCTGTTAGCATGTACAAACCATGGCAATCTTTCCAAACGAAGCCGCAATTGATTCGTTGTTTAGGGACAGGTCAAGAAAATCACTTGTAGTCAAATGCCCTCTAACTTCTCTCATGTAACTCGGTCCTACATAGGAGCTACTACGTTCTGCACCCCCACGTAACCATTTCGTGACTCAGGATACCACAATGAGAGTCGCCAGCTCATGGTGCTCTATGAGCATCTGTATGTCATCTAGACAAGCCAGCGACAGTGGCGGTTCTCGTCAGGTACTCACATCTATGTGTGCTGCGCCAGATGGCCCACCATGCATGTGTATGCAGCTATGTTGTACTTGTGCCCTCTTTACGAGGATCGACGAGCCTCTCTCGCATGTCTCCCTCAATCATTGATCGCCACCGTCACCCTACATCTCCACTCCAGCTCTAAGTTCTGCTGCTATGGCTGCTCTGGTGTTCCGCGAGCCTCACCTGCTCGCTGTGTGCTGTGTACGAGACTCGTCGAGCATCTGTATGCCATCTGGGATTCCCAGTACGCGAACGATGCTCGACCAGCTCTCATTTGGGTTGAGCACACCTCCACACTTTTTGTGCATGCCGCCAGCACCAGCAGCCGCTTAGTAGCACTTGCCGAGGATCCACGACCCTCACATCGCCGCTCACCTTCACCGTGGGAGCACCCTAGCCCTATTCCTAGCCCTCACGACAGGCAGTCCAGGTACTCCTCTACATGGTGTTCGGAAAACATCATGCTGGCACACACCCGACACATGAGAGGATCGAGGATCATCATGTAGCTGCCTAGGCAGTACAGACGTGTTGTTCGTCGAACATCACATAGATGAGAACAGGGGACGAATGGGGAATGCTACAGGTGCACTCTCACTCTCACCCACACACGTGTTGTTCAGGGAACACCGCGTACTGGTGCCCGTGTTGCAGCAGGCTACGATGCAGTGACACAGAATGGAAGATATAAGGTGAACTGGTATCCGAAGGATTAAGTTCAGTTTATTGAGTAGAGTAAGCTAATACATATCTAGCGTCCAAAGGATTAAGTTGAGGAATCCTTTGGGCACCAGAGACGAAATTTGTCTACCAGTTATGTGGAATAAGCAAGTGATAAACGAGTAAGTAGAGAAATACGGAAAACATATGGGCGTGGCGTCACTAATAAGTACATGTAACAAGGTAGGCGTAGGGATCTTGACGAGAGGCACAGGTAGAGGGACCTCATTCCGCCCCTTGTGGCTTTTCTTAGGCGTTTTTAGGTGAGGGCGACTACAGGCACCAGAGCGGAAGAGACGTAGATCGAGGGTGGGTGAGATGGGATAGGGGTAGGGATAGAGGGGTCCAACCAGTTGTCCTCGATATCGTCATTTTCGAACATCGCCTGCTTGATCTCTTCGCCGTCCTTGCCGTCTTTGACGCCTCAGGATCGCAGGTGAAACTGTGCGTTTGGTAGAGGCGTGATAGGACCCACAGGATCCTCTTCTACGTCTACCTCCTCGCTCACAGCTCGCCCTCTGTTACCTCCGTGCCACTTCCGCTTCCGCTCCTACTGGCGCTAGCGCTCGAAGTCGATACAGACGTCGACTGCGTGTCAAAGTACTGTTCCCTATTCTCATCGTCGCCATCCTCCTCATCGCGTCCATCGTCATCTTCTACGTCCATGAGAAGGTCATCCGAGTCGGATTCCGATATGGACTCGAGTCCCATGTTATCATCCGAGTCCAAGGGCCACGTCAGCAGCTCCTCCTGTACCGAAAACACGGTACGAGGAAGCTAAAACGCCATTAACATAACAATTTCCAAACGTGGAAGAATGAAAGAATCCCACCTCCTCAACCCTCCTCCTAAAATCCTCCCAATCCAACTCATCCCGATACAAAAACCCAATAAGCATGCTGGGGATTCAACCCACTCAGTGGCATCTTTCTCACACGTTCACAATGGAACGTCTGGAGCACTGTCGGGGATAGGCAGTGACGTAATGTTCTTGATCTGAGCCAGTCGTACCTGGATACTCTGACCAGGGAACCCATCAAAGGTGCTCATGTAAATTTTTAAATACCTTTATGACTACTTCCAATATATATTCCATTTAACTCATGCTTGCCTCGTACTCGGACAGGCATCTCGTCAAAGTAATTTCCTCTCTTCAACAACGCACCGCTCGGTTCGGCTCGCCTTCATCTATGCAGTCAAAATCTTGAGGGCCCAGTTCAGGTGCCTATCAAGTGGCGGTATCAAGATAACAATGTTCTATGTAGGCTGCTGAAAGCGAAAAATGATAGGCGAAAAAAAACTAACCACAAATAGAATGATGCTCTGTAACTGCATGCGACAGACGTGGGAAGGTGCTAAGGGCCATTGTTTTAGGTCCGCCACGTTTTATACAAGGTTGGCCTTGTCAGTTGAACCCCCCGAAGAGTGTTCCCTTCCTTCCTTTGCCATGGATCCCGATGCCATTTCTGCAGGCCTTGCAGTCGCTCACCCCAATTCCCAACCTGCTAAAATATCAGAGATTGTGGACAGCATGGCCGGCCTCAATATCTCAGTTGATGAGGACGGTGGGCTTGACCCCCATGTGTCGGAGTTCCACCCGACACCCATTCGCAGAGGCAGGAGGTTGACTCGCCATGTTGTTGCGCAGGCTCCAGCACCCCCTGCGCCCCTGCCGCCTTCTCCACCTCCTCTACCTTCCACCCCAACGAGTTTTTGGCCGGTACGTAACTTCTTTCTCTTCACTTTTGGTCGTCAGTCGATGATCTCCGTCAGGTTGGCACAAAGTGCCTTTATTGGTCAGCTGGCGGTATAGTTTACGGCACCGTGAGTGGGTGGATGGAGGTAAGTTGCGCCATTAGATGCTACTCACACAAGAGCTGAATCAATCTGAAGAATGGAGCAATTATTCTGATGGAAAAGGACAACGGAGAAGTGGTTGTATTACCGTAAGTTGCAAATTCTCTCTTTTGGTGATAATCTAAATGGTCTTGCAGCCGTTTTGGACTTTCTGTGTTTTAGAAAGAATGTGAATGTCGACGTGTAGCTAGGAGCATGGGATGAATTTTGCGATTGCAGAATGGTTGTTCTTGTTTTATTTAACTTGTACGTATTACATAGTTTTTTCGCTCATTCATTTTTCTGTTTTTGTCTCGTTTTGAACATTTTATTTGTTTTCCTTCACTTCCCTCCATTCATAATTCTTCCTATTTTTATTCTATTCAAATTTTTTGTTTGTTATTTTCTTTATTCATTCATTACATGGTCGAAGATCTCCCCCCTCACCTGAGCGAAGAAACAAGACCTGAGTGCGTACGTTTGAACTGGGCGGTGGCGGTCAAAGAAACTGTGATAGGTCCACCTATAATGGAATGCAGGACGCAATGCTGTGGAAACCTTAAAATTGGTGAAAGACCGACTGTAAGGTGCCAAGGGGCTGTAGGTATGACTCTGTAAGGCTGGAGGGGGCGACGACAACAATGAGGAATTGGAGTAGCTGGGAAGACCAGAACAAATCTTAGATTGAGAGTATCAACTGAATGAGGTTCGCGAAGTGTAAGGATCTTCAGCTGAGAAGCCATGCGGAGGAGCCCAAGACTGCTGAGATGTCAAGTAGATAGATGAAGAATCATCAGGTAGGGCATTGAGTTCGTCCTCCTCATCTTGGTAATTTTTGTTACAGTCTTCTTCCATCATGAGACTGGAGATCGGCGGAGGACTAAACGATTTTGTAGAGGGGGGCTGAGTGTGGGGATCTCCAAGGATAAAAACGAGGCTGTGAGACAGCCCTCTCTCCTGACGACAGCAATTATCGACGGTCTGAGTCCTGGAAGATCCTGGAGCTGTGTGATTGCGGTAATATCAGCGTATGTTGGAATTCACATTGAATTGGCAAGCACAGTTAGGCCACGGGCAACGCAAAACTTCACCACGAGGGCAAATCATTGAGTGATAGGAACAAAGCTAAAGAGTTCAATCGCACTCACGAGTCGTGCCAGTATGGGTGTTAACGTAGATGCGCTGACTCCCTAGGTCTCTCCCTATCTCCACACCCTTACTCGAACCCCCGCATCTGACAAGGAGACCGCTGAAAAATGCATATCCTCCTCATCCCGCTGGGCGTGTTTCAAATACCACTACCACTGGAACACCACAGCAAACTACTTGGACCCCTGCATGCGATGGCTGTGAGAGTGGTGCGGTGTGGGTGAGGAGGGCACTGTGCAGATGCAGAGTAGGCATGAACGAGGAGGGCATGGGCGAACAGGTTTTAACGAGAGGGACAAGGTAGGATCTTGAAAGAAGTCGGCCAGTCAGCCAAGTAAAATCAAGGCAGTGAGCAGTAAATGCGCATAATATCCCCCTCTCCTTCTCGATGTGGGTTACCAGCCTGACTTCTGTGTCTCAAAGAAATCAGCTGGCACAAGAACTAGTATGATGATGTGATGCGTGTGCCTTCCAGGTCTACATGGTCATAGAAACCCAGAGATCATGGAGAAAAATGGTTGGTCCTGGAAGGATAGGGCAATGGCGATGACGGAAGCTGAGGCACGATAGTTGCGTTGAAGTAGACATTGAGAAAAGTTGATTGTAGCTTACCTTATGCCGTAATTATGGTTGGATAACAGGGCAAGGAAAAGGTATCTCTACCGGTAAACAACAAAGAGCAGTTTGAAGCGTTGTGTAAAGTTCGGGCAAAAGGCAGAGATAGGATTCAAATCTAACCTCTCTGATCTGTTCTCATCAACGAGTCTTGCCTCCTACTTACCACGCTGTCGTCAATTGTGTTCTCCTAGAACCATGCAATGACATGAAATTTTTGTAGGTCTTCTTTCACTTTATCCTGTATACATGACTCAAACTTACTTATCAATTGCTCCTCTATGTACGTATACAACTAAATTTATTGCACTCGCCTTCCAGGCAAATGCCAACACAAGTGCAATCCTTCAAATAAATCAGTTCGACACCTCAAGGCTCTCCAGTGCTTCAATTCGTCGGTACATTAACATTTAAAAGCATCTTTATAGTCTTTGGTAAGCCCACGCTGATTTCTTACCTACTCATAACATCTTAACTCAAAATCCTTCCTAACCTACAACCACATGGATGCGCGTCCAACCTACAACTACATGTTTGACACATTCATGCTTCTGCATTTCAGCCAATTTAATGGGTTTAGGCGTTTACAATTGACATTGCATCCCTGAGGCTCGGTGCGCTTCCCCTTCAGCCCCGGGCTGATCCAAACTTACTCTTATACAGCAGTCAATCGACCTCTACTCAGGTCATACCACATGGATCATTGTTTCTTACGGCTTCTGGCCACCTGGCTGCTTCCCTACACGCGTACACCGTAGCCCAGTCCATCGTCGGATATCAGCCATGACATGAACCTTTTCAAGGCGATCTTAGAGGGGCTGCAGGTGTTGGAAAGATCACGCAGTGGTAACAGAGGGAAGAGACCCTCTCGGCTCAGTTTCAAATGGTACGTCATTAGCCTATGTATTCTCAACATCGACTTGATTGAATGGTCAACTCAGTTCGAAGTCACGTCATGCCTCCCAGGAGTGAAAAACACCCTTCGGCGCTACCATCAATTTGAACATAATGTCGCCACATTTCCATCTGTGTTTGACGACCCGAACAGGATCTGCTCTTCGAAGGAAACAGCTACCTCCGTGTCAAACATTAGGCAATGGCTCTCCTCAACAGCTTGGTTAGACAGTCTATTTTCCATATTCATGTTCATGTCGTATCCTCTGACTTTGCTCATGCCATCCCTGGTTACTGATAATATATAAACTCAAAGAAGCGAGGTTCAATAAATTTTTTGGATTGAGGTGATAGTATTAATAAAATCTGATTCTCTGTCGCCTGCGTACTACCGGAGTAAGACCAAAATTCAACAAATTGGGCTGTAAAACAAATATACACATCTCAAAGGAAATGTAAAATCATCGACAGAGGTCCCTCACTCTTCGACAGGTGCTCTTGAATACAGACGCTGCAAGTAAAATCGCAAGGAATGAGCACAACCAGGGGACTCAAAAGTATAATTCTTACATCACATTCCTTCAACACGGCCTTCATGATGCCATCGTCAAAGTGAACAGGGAATGGAAAAGCCAAGTTATCCTTAGGGGTTTTTGGTACTAGATACGCTTTGAGAGAGTCCTCCTGCACCCACGTAACAATTTGCGGCACAAATACAACCCAACGCTTTATCTTGCATGAGAAATGCTCCAGAAAAATAGAACCATAGCCGATGCACAATTTCTGTTCATCTGACAGATATTTTGACAGGTGGTGGTCCAAACAGCACAAGGCAAAACAGACGGCTTTCCTACTATTCAAACGGAAGCCCAGGGAACCCAACCCCGAGAAGGCGCCCAGCTGACGATGGTTCCATATCCAGTGGGCCATCTCCTGCAATGTAGGCTGTGCAACGATATTTGCAAGAGCCATTGCATTTTCCGTCTGCATGACTGTGAGCCCATCCAGAAATCCGATAATCTTCAGATTCCGAAGGAAGTACAAAGCCTCTGTCCAGGACTTCCGTGGACCAACATAGGTTCGAGGATCTTGATTAAGTGCAGGACCAAGAAACTCCTTCCATCCTTCGATAACTCTATGCGTCCAGTAAGGCGAGAATTTGGCATGTAAAGCATGTCCAGTATCATTCATCTGCAAAGACTCAGATCGTCTCTCGCCAGGGACAGCTGGAAATAATTTTAGCAGGTTTGCTGCTGAACTGTATATTTGGCTGTTGGATAACTGCATCATGCCCATAATATGTTTTGGGGGAGTTTCAACGTCGGCAGTGACATATTTCGGTGAGCCAAAGCTCCTCAGAATACCCTGGTTCAAGCCTAAGGCTCCTTGAAACCGACCCATGCAAACTGCGAGAGAGCTACTGTGAAAAACTCCGAAAATGGTTTCAGTGTACTTCAGGAACTTGGAAGTTTTGTATCCTTGTCCAGTGCCCATCCACACTAAGAGATTAAATAGCCCAACTGAAGTTGTCAGACATGTGTCCGGGGAGATGATGTTGGATGAGCTGCGCTCCTACGTTGTACTGCCGGATGGGATTAAACTTATCGGGATCTGCTGAAGAATTATTGTGACCAGTTCCTGGAGACAGCCCTTCTAAAAGGAAACCAAGCGGGGGATGGACGGGTTTAAGCTTTTCAGCCCAGTTGAGCGCCTCTCGGAGAATGATCACAGGTAATGCTAGAGATATGGGAGTATCTGGCTTCTCCAGCGCGGACTTGAGAGTTAACGGCACATTTTCCTCGAACTGAGGGCGGTCATAGATCTGGCGCTTCTTTGGAAGGGGCATCAAGTCCTTGTTGCCGTCGGCCTCATCTACTTTCGGAAGAGGTCTGCCAAGCTTGAACTCAGAGATTCGAAGATCGATAAAGTCGGCAATATCATCAGCTATCTCTGGCAACGTACTGGGACAACCCCGGAGGAATTCGTGAAGCGGTTGTACGTATTGTTCAGGATCGTTTTGAATGCGATAAAGGAGATTGGAATACATTGTAACGTCGTCATGAAATAGTTTCCGCGGGTGCTCCAGGATCAAAGCGACACCTTTTGTGGCGCAGATACTCTCCGTGCCTAGATCCTCGACCAGACATTGCAAAGCAAAGCCTTGGAGTTGGCACTCTGCCAGAAGAGCATCTCTGCTAGGTTTTTTCTTGCTTACTGGCACTTCTTTCTCAGCTCCTGAGTTCAGATACGGCAAGACCAGTTCGTCTATGAGTAGGGTTGTCAAACAAGTTTTAACCGCGGCATAGAGAGCGTCTGTAGTGGTCCCAATCACTGTATTCCACCAAACAGTTATCGATTTCTTTTGACCACGTCCTGTCGACGGCGCAACAGGTCAGACCCCATACAGATCCCAAGGAAGGAGGAGGCTGGCCCGACTCTCTGTGGGTCGTCTCTTTTCCCCTTTCTCTTTCTTGCGCATCCACACTCGGTAGTTGCTACGATGGTCAGAGAGAAAGGTGTACACCTCAGATATCAGACGACAGTAAGATGGATATTGGTCAACGAGAACGTCTGAATCTAGAAGTTTATGACAGCGAATTAGCACATTCATGAGCTTGGGAAGGCCGGTTGTTATGAAGTCGTTAAGAATGAGGATATTCCGACACTCCTGCCACCGCATGGAGGCTTGTAGTACTTCTGTCACGAGGGTGTTCTCATCGATAACTTGGAAGGTCTGTCCTGCATCTATAACTCTTGCCAAGAGTTTATCCATGCTTTGGATTTGCGACGCAGCTGGCACCTCTGCAGAATCCTGATCGTCCAGGGGATTACAGTGAAGGTACCACGTCTGTGCATGCTGTGCCAATCCCAGGTCACGAAAGACTGATGGCCAGTGCTGAACGTTTTTGTCTATATTGTAGAATCCTGGAATTTTTCATACACTCTCAAAGAGCCTCAGCAATCTTTCATATTCCTCTTGAAGAGCCTTCTCATCTAGCCATCCTGCCAATCTTTGAGGTAAAGGCCGAGTTGCACGATGAGACCTCCTCTCCTGGAGTTCTGGGTGCTTTATCTTATATTCCTGAAGCAAGTCCTGAGCTTCCCTAAATAATATATATATATATATATAAGATGTTTGCTTTATTTTTCTACGGCAAATTATACGCACCTCAGATCGCTCTCTTTCAAGCGCTGATTGTATTGAGAACTATAGCCGCGATATTTTACAAGGAACCACACGGAGTTTCTCAGAACCTCCTGTATGTCAAGCATTCATGAGATCGGTTTTAAACACACATATAGTAACTTACGTGATCAACGATGGCTTCAAGTTCGTAGGAACTGTATTCGCGGCCTCCAACAAAATGAATCTATAAAAATGAAATTAACTGACTAGATGGAGAAAGCGGCTGCCAGAGACTAACCAAGTCACCTACAAGACCTTTTGTTTGCCTTTGGGATGCATCCCGTTTGGGTCGTTTCACACTTTTGACCCGGTTTACTACAGCCTTTCCCTTCCCACCTTTCGCCTTTCTCTTTCTTTTAGTGGATCTCGCGTAAGTCTTGTCAACCTCTTCAGACTTGGAGGATTCTGAATCAGTATCTTCGCTAGAGGTGGCAGCGCTCGAATATGCACTTGATGACGGTTCTGCTACCAAAATCTTCTTCAAGGGCTGGGGAAGTGTCACCGGTGCAAGCCTAGTAAGATGGATTTGTTCTTCTTCCCCTTGCTGAACAAGTAATGACTTCTTCAATTATGCCTGTATCTTTTTGTAGGCGTCGCGCTTCAAGTTAAGATCTGTCACTTTGGCCAGTAAAACAAGATATTCGTAGTATGCCCGGAATTGAAGGATGCGATGCTCATCGTCTGGTTTCAAAGCATCAAATTCTGGCAATTCAAGCAACTGAAGCTCTTTGCCGTCTTCAGCTTCAAACCGCATTCTCTCCATTAGCGCGCTTGCACACTCGTTGGGAAGGAGCACGCCAATCTGTGATAGGCAATTGAAGAAATTGTAGGTGACCTCAGCAGCCATTCGTGACATTGCATCGCGAGGTGATCCTAGAACTTGAGGATTTTCGGTAAACATCAACAACTGAGCAGCGGCTTTTGAAAAAGAGCCTGTATTGCTAAATAGAGAGGCTGGAGTCAGCACTAACCCTAATGTCTGTCCTATCGCGGCTGCAGGGAAGTATAAGGGAAATCCGACTCGATTGACTCAACCGGCGTTCTTCCAAAGTTCGCTCAGTTGTGCCAAGGTATTGTTTTCTCCCTCAGCATTGTTCTGGGCTGTTTCGTGGACGCAAGGTTGCCGTCCTCCGTGCAAATCGCGAGCATTAAAAAAAGCAATGACGATCCAAGCCTTCGCTTCCTGTATGAATAAACCATGACGTGCCAGAATGAAACTCCTGTGGTGGGCATCTGATGTTCAGTGAGATAAATTAAGCAGTTCGAAGTATGGGTTACTCACTTTCTGGCAAGTTCAACAACAATACAAACATTGTGTTGAATCCCGGAGCATCGTTATCAACATGTAGAAACCCCTGCGCTATACCAAGTTCTTCGACTAAATCTCTGCCATTGGTGCCCGATGATACGTTCATTTGAACCCCTATGCCTCCTTGCTCCAAACCGGCAAATGAGAACATATTGTTGTCTTTAAGGTGGAACTGGGTCACCTCCCACTCAAATCGCGACATGGAGTGAGGAGCAAGTGCCATGTAAATGTCACGTAGGAGTCCTAAAACGGACATAATTCGTTCTGTTGCTCCGTGGTATTTTATTTGGAGGGCTGGCACCAAAGTTCCGAAACCATTTCCTTGCTCCAGCGTAGATGCTAAACTGTATGAACCATCGTACAGTCGGTGGGCTCCCACAGGACGGCCTGATCTCATGTTTGGCTTGAAGAATTCGAGAGTATAGAGGGGAACTAGGTTTTCGCGAACGTCGCCGAATACTTGGTGGAATAGTTTGTTGGCTGATGCCTTTACGATGTTAGATATTTTGGGATACATTCGCTCATTCAATTCGAGCGTGTGGATGCAGGCATGCGTTTTCAATCCTTCCACTGAGCTACCCCGAACCTCCAACACATACAGAATTCCCGAGACCATCCTTACCATTCCCTTTGCAATGCCCTCTTGGTACTGTTGTGTCTCGTTGTCCCAAGTGGGCTCAATGCACGAGGGAATGACGAGGCGGCTTTAGTATTCCTTTTCGATATCTAATTTCACCGGATCAACATCGACAGCGGTGGAGAAGCGGACACCAGCCGTATAACAACGATCCGATTGAAGACTCCAATTCGAAGGTTGTGGATAAGTGAAACCTGACAGGGGCGTCTCATCTTTTGGAAGGGGTTTCTGCCTGATTGGACTCTCCGAAGTCAATCCCAGGGCGCTGAAAGGCGCTCTCTCCTGAAATTGAAAACAAGGGTCGTCCAGATTTGGTTTGATAGCTTTGACGGTGCCAAAACAATGACCGTAAGGGTTGATTGCTACATAAGCAATTGCGTTATTGAAACAAGCGGGAGACAAAGAATGAGTGGCTGACCTGTTACCTTAACGTCTTTGTCGACGTCCAAGACATCATCAGGTTTGTCAAAAGACTCTGAGTGGTTCCATTAGTTGATACGTGCGGAAAGCAAGAAACGTGAAACGTACTCGGGATGTGTGATACATCTGTGACAGTTACAACAGGGTGCCTACCTATAATACTCTCCTCATCGACGTTCATAACTTGATTGGGATCTTCTCCTTTGATTAATTGTTAGTAAGGGTGTTGGCGGGCTTCGGCAATCCAGAGATCTACCTTCTGGGCATAGCAACTGCGATAATGTTGCGGTCACCTGTAACGGGAGTCCGCCGAATAAGGCAGGAGTCACGGCACACTTAGTAGAATCTCGCGGTAAGAACTGGTATGAGTCCTAGATTGCGAAACTGCTCTACAACAAAGTAAGAGAAGGTTTATATACTCAGGACAGACCTCGGGGTAACAACGGAATCAAGATAGATAAGATAATAAGTAATGAGTGTGTCATAGTTGGTTTGTCACAGATATGCTACATACGCCCTCCAGACGGATTGTAGGGGTACGAACGTCTTCGTGTAAGAGTCAAGGAGTGTGGTTGGGTATCGCGTACCGTAGGTAACGAGTGTATATAACCTGATCGAATAGGTAAGATCAACATATTGGAATTGAGAGGAGTAAGGAGCGTGGTGGATGGAGATGGAATGATCATCCTTCGAAATCCTTGAGTTCATCTTCGGCGTCCACAGGCTTAACCGCCGTATCGTCGCTCATGTGAACATCTTCACCAGTAGATTTAGCTTTACCCTTGGCAGGGATAGGAGATGCTAGAGTCTTCCCAAGGGCGAACAGCAGGAGGCCAGGAATAGAAGGCATTTGATTGCTGCCGGCAAGATCAAATGATGTCTAAGAATGGAAGGTAATTGATCGCTGTGTGCAATAATGATCACGCAAAGTAGCCAGGAGTGCGCGCATGGTACAGTGGCGGGAGGGGTGTATTAACACTGGGTGCATATTACAAAAACCCATGGCAATTTAGCTAAAACATATGTAATTGATATTCTTTAATTAAATCAAAACTATTGTGACAACAAATCTAAAATAAT
>JABAJS010007688.1:3254-40046 GCA_018221635.1 Tephrocybe sp. 10521TJB
AAGATGTGGAGACAGGATTGTTATGTTGGGTAGAGGTAAAGGAGGGTGGCATAGAGATATAGTTGAGGAGGATTATAGTGATGAAATAGAGTCGCCTAGCCGGAACAGAAATGAAGAGAGTGACCTATCGTCGAGAGAGAATATGAAATAGAGCGAGAAGAGTGGAGTGATAGCTGTTACAGATAAATTCAGGTCCACCTATAATAAGGTCCAGCGGCCTCTTCTTCTCGAACTCGCTGCTCAAAGTCAGGGAGGATCCTGGTCCAACAGAACTTCGCATGCCAAAACCCTGGATTTGTGTCATGCTAAAAAACTTCTACTCAGCCAAAACGCATGTGAAAGAGAAAATATAAACACATACCACACTTTCTCCAAGCAAGCCTTCGTAGCTTATGACCGTGTATTGGGGATTAATGGCAACTTGATACTTTGGTGCATGCTCAAGGTGTCGTGCTTGTACGGGCCTTTGGAAGACCTTGTTGAGTGGGACGACAGACTTTAATTGAAGCGGCCTGGGGTCGGGGATAGGCAGGTTTCGGAGTTCCCACACGGAGACAACATAGTGCTCACGATCTCCAGGCGAAAACGTCGGGCTAGCAGTAAAAGTATGACCACTGCCCATGTTCTGGCGAACCTTGCCCACAGCGTCATAGATCCGAGCGTAATTGATACCCCAGTTCTCCCATGGGATCCTAGAGGGGGTTGTGAGACCAGACGTGTGCTGGTAGATCGACTGGAAGAAATGGACGGGGATGATAAGAGAGAAATCAATGGTACTCGGCGCTTCAACGTGTTTAATCAGGCAGTCGATAATCACGGAGGGATCTCCGTCGTAGATGTGAGGATCTGCACAATCGAGGGGCAGGCATTTGAGTTTCCAGCAGTCTACATTCCGGGCAAGAGGAGGAAGGTCTAGCATTGCTATCTTGACGAGTTGTTCGTTCCTTAAGATCCACATTTCCAAACGGAATTCGTGTGGGTTCGTTGTCAACATACAAGGAATATTTCCTGATAAGAACGTAAACGAGGTCATGAGCCCTGCGGCCTGAGCCATTGACTGTAAATAAAGAGCGGAAAGTAGTCAACTCATTGCGGCCGTCCTGATAAAGTCACTCACTGTGAGATGTGTCTGATTATAAAGAGTACATATGCTCAGAAAACTCTCATGTACCCCCGCAGTATCAATAGCGAGGACACCCGCCAAAGACTCATTACTCGAAACCGTCATATGGGGCCGACCACGAACCACCAATAGATCGGAGATATGTGTCCTATGCGAACCATAGTTGCGGAAATCGAGACAGTACCTGTAAGAGTCCGAAGAGTGTTGACTGATGATCGAAATGAGAAAAATGGTCAAAACGAGGACAGTATGGAGGATAACACTGACGTCAACCTGACCAGAAGCAGAAGTTGATTGTGCGATTCGCGAAAGTGGAAAGCATGGATCACGCCCTCGGAGTCCTTGTCGAAAGTATTCGACCATGGCTCTTGGGAACGGGGCCAACAGTATCTCGGGGAGTCGCATATCACCATACTCGAGCACCGTCGGAATTTCGGGATCAGGTCTCCGTTCTCGCGCCTTTGCCAAAGGTTATGGGCGATGAGGCATACAAACCTATTCTGTGTCAGTTGAATAATCGGCGGCTTCTCTGCATGCAGGTGGATTTCTCCTGGCGTGTAATGAGGCGTGTCAACCGTGAGTGGTGGCATGTCTTGAGAGACCAAGTGATTGTTGAGTTCAGGGAAAAATTGGTGTATGGTCGCCGTCAGACAGCAGGGTATTTATACACGTTGAGCAGAGCCGCGGGCAACATCGACAGCATTGTGTACGAGACAAAACCTGGTTACTAGGGTTTGACAAGGAGAAAAAGCTTGCTCTGCCACGCACTGAACGGAACAAGAGCTCGGTGAGTCAGGCTCTAAACAAGAGCTGTCAGTATCCACTCGACCAGTCATGAATATTGTGGCCTCGGTACAACTTGAGGAATCTGGAATTTTTTGCATGACATACACTGCCTCAAATCGTCTTATTTGCCGACAATAAGGAGTTGTCAAGGATTCGGACAGAATAAAACAGAGCTGTAGACGCGATGGTGGTCAGTTGACAAGACAACCGTGACTGTCGAAGCTTTTTGTTCAAATGATGTTTGGTTCAGACTTCGAAACAACAAACCTGGTCGTGACTCGGAGTCTTGAAAGTTTGTCCTAAAAGTCCCATTTCAAGTCTAAAGGTATTGTACGTATACGATTACGCGTCGTTGTCGTCATCATCTTCCGCCTCATCTTCTGAGACTTCCTGGCCGATCTCCCTCAGTCTGGCCTTGTCCTTCTTTCGTTTGCTCGTCACCTCATCCAACAATACCAACAAATCCTCCTGTTCTTTCTCTGTATCCTTTTGTTTCTCCTCCGCATTTTGCAGCGTTGACGACAAGGACTCGATTTGGGCTTTCAGAGCCGCCAACTAGGAGACATTCGATGAATAGGTCGTTATTGTCAGATGAACTAACTTACCTCATCGTCCTTCGAAGTGGTGAGCTCCTTTACTTTGCGCTGGAGAGTCTCGATCTCCTGAGACTGCGAGCGAATTACATCTCGGAGAGACGTGACGAGTATCGCAGCCTCAGTATTTTGACCTAAGATTGATGAGTCCTTGCTCTAACTATTGTTAAGAGGGCAAGGTAGTATACCTGAAGCAGATGGCGATAGCTGGTTGGGTTCGGTCGATAATCCTCGTTGGATGGTGTCTAAGAAGTATCGATTAGCGAAACACACTACCAAAAGGAAAGCAGAGCAACGAACAGTAATTTGATTTCCAGAAATCAACAAAAGCCCAATCAAACCAGATTTCTCCCTCATCCTCAGCCTCGGCCTTCAGAGAGGGCTGGAGATAGGATGCAGACGGGTATGGCAGGACAATGGCATCGGGGCCCACGGCTTTGAATCTTTCATCCTCACGGAGCCGAGCCATGCGTCCGACGAGTGTATCAACACCGAGGCGATTCACAATAGGGTATATGGTTCCTCTGTTGAGAAAAATGTCACAATCAAATGAGTTCGGGAGGAACGCTGAAAGCAAATATCCTCACCTCGTAATTTCACCAGGCTCGCGGTCGAACTCATAGCAGATACCGAGGAGGAAGGCACACAGTGCTGGGACGACAGTATCCGCTTCTGAGGTTTGGTTGATGGGCTCCACAAGCTGAAAGGAGCGCGGAAGGTGCGTGAGTCAGGGGTCTAGTATGCCAAACGAAGATAACTCACAACGCCAAATCCACCCGCATCCAAGAACTCGCGGACGGACTGGGGATCCTCCCACAGCCACTGGGAAAGCAAGCACAGGTACCCGACGACGAGCCTATCCCATTCTCTTGACTCGCGATCCGAGGTGCTAGCGCGTGACCGGGAGAGGAAGGACAGTGACAGATTCTCACTGAGAATCTGGAGGACTGTTTGCGGTGGTTCATCGTCGTCTTCCTCCTCAGGCAACGGCACGGGAGGAGCACCGTCTGCAGGCACGAAAAATGTGCCTGCGCTGGAATCCGGCAGAGCTGACACCGGAGAGGGAGTGATAGTCCGTGCAAGAGCTTTCGCCCGTGGAGAAGAACGAAGGAGGTGAGAGAAGATGAGAGTCGCGAGGTGCGTGGATGTTACATTGGCCGGGTCGAGCGCAGAAGCCGTGTTTGGAGGCAAAATAAGAGCATGAAGAAGCGGCGTCAGTTGGGCAGCACTAGGGGAGCCTGCAAAGAAATGAGATACTGGTTGGGGGAACAGAAGTCAACAAACCTTGCAGTGGAAGCATTGCCTGTATGATGACTTGTCGGATCTCCTCTTTCTGGACGTAGTTCTAGTAGTTGAGTGAATATCTCCATTGTAGCTGCAAGTGAAGAGCCAAAGTTACTTCAAAAACGGAGACTGCCGCGGTTCTTAGCTCAAGGCCGTCCTTGAAACGTTTCGCGCTTTCAAGTCCATTGTATTCTCCATGTAGTGCGAGCTCCATCAATGCATCAAGTGCTGATGCCGGTTCGAGACGATCCCATTCTTCGCCGTTAGTTTCGGGCACAGGCATGTACGGTGTCAACGTCAGTTCCAATAGAGGGAAATTCAGATTTGGGGGTAGGAGTCGAAGTGCCTGATAATATCTCGGATTTGCAAACTGGGGGGGAAAAGTAGAAGAGAGCAAAGGACGGGAGGCAAAGGCGTCTCGCGGAAATAACTCTAGATGAATCTTCAATTAACCAACAATGCTTACCAACATTCAAGGAGGACACACTTGATTTGAGGAGTTAAACCGAAGTAATCCATCGACGCAGGTCAAGGCACCACTTGTGACAGCTCCTCCTTCAACACCCCCTTCTTGGTTCACGATATTGAAGAGCTTCTCAAACGTGCCTTCGAAAGCCAACACCTTCTGGATGTCAGGGCTTTGCGATATCAGGGCCTGTGCCATCGTGATTGCTTCTGCAAACTGGATGAGCTTTTCCATTCTTCAAGGAATAGGTTCAAATCAAGATCCGACAGGGCTAAGTGAAGGGGGTGATAGATTCGAATTGTACGAGTCACTCACCATTCCTGATAATCTCTCGCTTGTCCTCCAACACCGATACCACGTTTGCAGTACCACTCGGTGCCTTTAGGAAATAACCCTGCACCAGTTGGCGTCTGTTATGCAATAGCGTCGCGAGATATTGCAGAGTCGCAAAACGTGTATAGAAGTTCTGATCTCCAAGTAAAGCAAACAACGCGTGAGTGGCCTTTTCATTCGCCAGCACATAATCAGTGTAAGTGAATCCAAGCTCCTTGATAGCCGCGTCTCCCTCCTCCGTGTCACAAAGAAGCTGAAGTGTCTCTATTACAGCTTTCCCGATATCCGCATCGACCTCTGCATCGTTTGAAAGGACCTCGAGAAGACCAGGAAGAGCGCGATCGCCAACATCATGCTTGCAGTCCCTGGCAAGACCCTTCAACGCAAGAACAGCAGCTCTCCGGTCTGCAAGAAGTGTTGCGGGTGATAGACGGTCGCTGAGCCTGCTAATGGTGTCCGAAGCGGTCTGAGGGGCACCCGTAGGCCCTCGGAGCGCAACATAAGTCTGAGAGAAGAACTCCATTGCAAAGATCCCGAATCAGGACAAGTTTCCAAAGCAAACACTGTCACGTGGAAATAATAACAGCACAAATTTATGAAATTTCCTCCCGAACAGTGGCGCGCGCCAGGGAATGCGCCAAACCCAGCCAGCCCTCAAAGTTCAAACAAGTGGTGCGAATCAAGGACCCGAGTCGTTACTGAAAGGCTTCTCCGGCGAAATTTTGACCATTTCCCAGGAAAACTCCATCGCTAGCAAAATAGTAAACTCCATGGAGATTGCGGCATTGTCGACGTCCATCTCTTGATGAACACGCAAATATTATGTGCTAACCATGTCTTGGTTAATCCAATGTGACCACTTTGCACCCGAAGCAGACGCGTGTCTCTCTTGATGTTGTACGGCATGGGACCAACATTTCACCTGGCGAATCATCTCGGATACATCCTCGTGTCTATCCTGACATACGTCACACATGGTTATTCCCTAAAAAATAGTATTTCCGTCTCGGGGCCCCGTTCGGGTGGCGTATAAAGGCTTCTTGGCTCATCTGCAACGACAAATGCGCGAATGTAGCGGATACAAAGTTACACGCCCCACCCTTCTGCGCTATCATGATAGACTAACCGAACACCTTTTTAGTATTCAACTCCATTGGACAGAACCAGCCACGCCTAAACACTATTTTGACCATAAAAATTCACGAAATAAGGCACCAGCTTCTCAGGACTTGCCATCGCCTGCGAAAATATCTTTTTCTCATAAAGGCCTGAGGTTGTTATGCCTGTTATTTACATCTCAGGACTTGACCCATGGCCCTTCTAACATCCAATGCTTTCCTGGGTGCCGTTGTGGTGTCAGTCATCGTGTACAACGTCTATCGCCGGTTGACGCGCATTTCTATCGCTCATTTATCTGGACCCGAGTCGTCGTCCTTTATCCTCGGTAATAAATATCACTAATATGTCATCCATGGGTACTAAAGCCTGTTCAGGAAACCTTGGGCAACTTGCTGAAGGACAAGCCGCAGAGGTGAATTCTCGCACGCCGCGATATCGCATCAACATCTTGTCTGATGCGCACTGTCAACCACTCTTCAGGTGGAACTCAAATGGCGGGCCCGATACGGAGATGTCATCAAGATTAAAGCTCTATTCGGCGTACGTCGTTCGCTTCGATTCTGCCTTCCCTTCACCGCCTCAACGCGCCAGGATACTTAAGGAGGACCGTCTACTCATCTCAGACCCCAAAGCCCTCCAATACATCTACCAGACCTCAGGTTACAATTTCCCCAAGAGCCCCGAACGCAGGGAGATATCACGTCTGACATCAGGAAAGGGGATCCTCTGGGCAGATGGTAAGCTCCTGGCAACCTTAATACGCCACCAATGATTCATATAATCCTCACACAGGCGATGTACACAAACGGCAACGGAAAATCATGTTGCCAGGGTTCTCCGGGCCCGAGGTCAAGCATTACCTCCCAGTCTTCTCGGCGTGTGCAGCCAAGGTCTGGACTCGATGACCTCATGATGCCAACATGTGACTAATGTGAAGATATAGATGGCCGAGAAGTGGAAAGATATAATCGCATCAAGCGGAGAGGATTCAGGAATTGTGGATATTCCTCAGTGGGCATCTCGATGCGCTATGGATGCCATCGGCGAAGGTACAGTATTTTCAGTTAATAAATCCGGACCTGACGTGACATTATAAACACGCTCAGTGGCTTTCGACTATCAATTCGGTATGCTCGACAACGGAAAAAATGCGGTCGGAAACGCTTTTGGAAGGTTACTGTACGTCCTGTCATTTCATTTCCTTTTGAAATTTTCACGAGCCCCGGTGTGTAGTTTGGAAACCTTTGGAACTCCAACCAGTGGCGAGATCTTTTTCCAGAATTTCCTTCGTTACATACCAGCTAGCTTGCGTGAATCAGTCGGTGATAACATGCCTGCTAAAAAACTGGAACACGCTCGCTACACGGCCAAACTTTCCATTGAAGTGGCGAAAGACTTGTTCAAGCAGAAATCAGTGGCACATGGGCATGGTAAAGATATAATGAGCCTTCTCGGTAAGCTTCTAGAAGAAACAAACCCTTCTATTTTTTGGACACCAAAGGTTCTTACCCGACGCAGTTAAAGCCAATTCGACTGAGAACACGAAGCTTCAACTGAATGAAGAAGAGATACTTGGCCTTATGCGGTGAGGCAAAGAAGCACTTCCTTTCAAGTTCGATAGTTAATTTTCGCAACAGGGTCGTGATGCTTGCTGGACACGAGACGACAGCCAATACACTGAGCTGGATGTTGTTGGAAATGGCGCGCCACCCTGAGGTCCAAACCAAGCTTAGGGCAGAAATCAGGGAGATGCAAAAGATCTTGGAGACTCGGCCCGACCCCGTGTATACCACCGGAGACCTGGAGTCCATGCCATATCTGAACGCCGTCACGAAGGTCCGCCGGCATATCCTTCCTAACGAATGAACAAATGAACATGATCCGATCTTGACTCTTCTAGGAGACCCTTCGGTATCACCCCGTAGCAATCAACACCTTCAGGCAAGCAGGCCGTGACGACGTTCTACCGCTCTCCAAGCCCATCATCGCCTCAAATGGCGAAGCGATAACGGAGCTCCCAATACCTAAAGGCCTCAACCTTATGACTTCCATCAGTGGCTACAATAGGTTAGCATCAGTGCTCGTGTTATCGATAATCCAGTGTACATTGTCCCGGTACCTCTCCCCGGGTACCTGGCGCTGTACACGACAATGAGACTTAGATATAATCTGACGGCGAGCGGCTTGCACAGGAACAAGGAGATCTTTGGTCACGACGCGGACGTATTTAATCCTGAACGATGGCTCGACTCGGAGTTCGGCGTCAAGAAATCGACTTCGCTTGGTGTTCTTGGTAATCTGTGAGTCCCTTTCCCCTTGCAGCAAAGTCTCTTGACATCAGCCCATAATGTCTTCTCTTTCCTTTTCCTTCTACCCTTTCATCTCATATACTCTCTTCCCAGCATGAGCTTCTCGGGCGGTGTTCGGTGAGTACTATTTCTGCAGGATGCCATAGAGCCTATGTCCTCGGAGCTGACGGGATTACTACTCTCTTTCCATTCCTTCGCGTCCTCTTTGGTTCCCTTCCTGTGGTTCTCTGCTGCCGCCCCTGCCTATCCATCTATCATATATTGCATAAAGATCGTGCCTAGGATGGAAATTTGCCGTCGCGGAGCTCCAAGCCTTCCTTTTCGAGCTGGTCGGACAGATGGAGTTCTCACAAACACCAGACTCTCAACGAATTCGAAGAGAAGCAGCTATTGTCATGGTCCCGACAATCGAGGGTCAAGTTGAGAAGGGTGCTCACTTACCGCTTCGCGTTCGCGTAGCCTCGAAAGAGGAGGAAATATGAAGCCAGATAGATCGAGTGTGAAGTTATATCCATGTACAGTTGTGCCGTCACCCTTTCATCTTCGCGTTCGCCGAATACATTATCTCTGATCTTCTGGTGCTGATATGTAGGTAGGTAGTGTTGTAAGTGGAATTCAATGGGAGGCTGAAATATATAGGCGTGAAACGACCCGTGCACGCTCAGCTTCTAGTGCAGGAAGCACAAGAAGGGTTCTATTGCCCGAAATCTAACAATAAGAAAAAGACACCCTGCACACTGGGTAATCGAAACTTCCTAACATAAATAGCTGCACTAAAATCACAACAGCGATATACAATACATACACATTAAAGTTAAAACGACAGTTAACACGAGGTAAGGAGGTAGGTGGGTGTATGGTAAAATCAACCTGAGAGGGCACCGCCTCTGAAACGAACGAAAAAAGAAATCCAGATCTAAACTTGTTAATATAGTAAATTCCATCCTCGTGATCCAACGAACCCTTAACTTAACCATTTTGAATGCCAATATTCAGCCGAAAGAAGGGGCGTCTCAGACGTCTGCCTGCGTGTCTGCCTGTTCTCGGGCTTAGAGCGCTTCCCCGACCCTGTGACTTGCTCCCTGACTTTCCACCCACCTCTCCCATAGAGCCGTCCTCATTTTCTCGTTCCCAATCATCCCCGCAAACCGCACAACCTTCCACACGTCCTGGAAATTACTCGCAAGCCCAAGACTGATCCGTACGACACCCAGTTCGCGCCCGACGATGCGCTCAAAGTCCCTAAGCGAGACGCCAGGGTAGAGTTTGGTCATGTCCTCCTGGATCCCCAAGATGGCAGCCGCTCCGCCGGGGTTGCACATGCACCCTGTGCGCAGGGATATAAATTGTGTAGATGCGGAATATTCGATGAAGGAGTTCGGGATCATCTCGCCGGTCGGCTGATGATGGGTAACGTCAGTGAGCGGCGGCGCGGGGTAGAGATATTAAGGGCGGAGCAAAGAAGTTTTAGCTTACTCACCGAGAGGAAGATGAGGGATACCATGGACCCTGTTTCGGTTTGGTCTCCGACTGACTTGAGGCGCCGTGTCGGGACTCTGGAAAGGATGCGCACGACGGGTTTCCCGGTTGTGTCATGGCGTAATAGGGATAGCGAGTTGATGAGATAGTGAAGGAGGCAGGATAGTCGTAGTGGGAGGAAGGGGATGTACGCAGAGAGGAATTGGAGGCCATCGGTTATCGCGGGCAAAGTCAGGTAATTGATAGTGCCATCCTGACGTGAGGGGGAAGATGGATGTCAGTTAAGAGTACGGTCCCGCTCGCCTAGATGCACTATCAAGTTTTACTTACCTCGAACTGTTCGTATGGCTCGTGGGCGCGAGTGACGATGGTGCCTGGCACTTGGACCACATCGACTGTGCCCCCGGCAAACCAAGGGCGTTTGAGCTGAGCCAAAAATGATTTTTTGACAATCAAAGCTCCGACGCCAGTCGGGAAGCCAAACATTTTGTAGAATGACACCGCCATCGCATCAACCGAGTGTTCCTTAAGTGAGAAGCTCGACGTCGGCGCCAGGGCCGCAGCGTCTAATAGTGTATAGTATCCGAGCGAGGCGGCGTACTCGATTGTCGACAGAGGGTTCTTGCAATTCGAGATGTTCGACTGTCCAGTGAGGGCGAACAGGCTGGGTGCAAGCTCCCTTGATCGGGGCCGGTTGCGCAAGAGGATATTCTGTCACAGGGGTGATTAACACGACGACTCGTTTGGTATTTGATATTCAGATTATCATTTACCTTTGCATTGGCAAGATCAAAGCCTCCATTGGGCGTCGATTGGATATAGGATACCCTTGCACCTCGGTAAGTTGCGTATTCTCTGATTCCGTGGACCTGTGGGTGTTTTGTTATTATTGTCTAATCTCGAATCTTAATTTTCAGGGACATGAAATGAATGACGTACACTGTTGTGTGAATCAGTACCTAGAACATAACTGCTTCCGCCGGTGAATTGGAATGACTCCCCAACTAACTTCAGGGCCCCGGTAGCGTTTGATGTAAAGACGACCGTGTACTCTGGAGGTGCTTTGAAAAATGAAAGCACTGCGGCGCGTGCTTCGTCGGCACACTTTAGCGATAATTTGGAGCTGGAGCGGGAAATGAGTTATTTAAATTAAGACGGTGCGCATATAATCACCTGTTGCTGACAGAATGTGTGTTGCCCATGACATTGCGGCTGAGAAAGTCGGTGTGAACGCGAATGAGGCTTTCCGGGAACAGGGCGCCTCCCATGTAATCGACGTAGGTTTCGCCTGTTTGTTCGAGTCTCGCGTAGTCTGTTCGTCGAAGTGTGTCCAAGATCCATGTTGACCGGTACTCTAAGATGTCAATCAGAAGAGTCGAAGGTGCAGTCGATGAGAAACATACCTGGAAATTCGTATAGAAATGCGTTGTACGCTGATACTGCATCATTGGAGATGCCCTCAGAAGGGGCATAAGCGACCGCTGATAACGTGGGTAGACTTGCTGAATGAGAAAGCTGACGCCTGTGGTACTCGGCCTTTTCGTTGGCGACAAGACTTGAGGTTTCCTGTGAGCTCGATGACGATGAAGCTACGGAGGCGCATCCAAGGCTGATACGGGAAAAGACGACGGAGCGCTGTCGCTTGAAGGAGCGGCGTGGTGGTGGTGAAGACGACGGCGAGGCGGACGAAAAAGAAATTCCCATTTTGACTGATGGGCTGTAGTAGCAGGGGAGAGCTTTTATAGATAATGAAGATTGTATATCATAAAATGTGGTATGGCAGAAAGGTGACGGATAGAGATGTCACACGTCGCATGCAGCGCCTTGGTTCGAACCGCTGCAAGCTGGATCCAGGCGACAACTCCCGAACTGCCACCCAAGCTCCCATATACATACCCCAGGCCAGATTCTGATCGATAGCTTGCACCCTGACCATCCAAACCGCCTCGACGTCGTACTGACAGATCATGTCATCCAACCCGAATAACAGTCTCTCTCTGTAACCCATTGCTTGAGCTCGCGGCCGATATTCACATAAACCTACATAGACCACTGACAAAGTCTCTGTCTTCTCTTCCGCGCACACGACATACATCTTAGAACCGAAGAAGGGAAGTCATATCACAAATCAGACTAGAGGCCTGGGTCCACTGCGCAAACTCGAGTAAACCAGCGGTCCTATGACCCGCAAACACGGCTAGATCTCCGTTCTGGATGGAGTTGAGTCCACGGAGGACCGCGTTCTGGGAGCGACAGGCCGGAAAACATATAGGATTCAATGACACCTAAGCCTCTTAAGGTCGCCAAGAAGACTTTCTGGTAAACTTTTAGCGCACAGGTCAGAAACCTTGTTCTAGACAATTCAATCGGCAAGTAGTGGCTCACTTGTTCGAATCCCGATACTAGCAGATTATCTGAAGTCATGAATGCTACTAGCCCAAAAGACATTTTATCTTGATAGGAGGCTAGAGGGGCCTACATAGATAGTGCCTGCTTAACACATACGTTCACGTAATATCGAGCGCAGTAAGGTACGCGCCCGACGTCGCTTGTTGTGAGCGGGAATACCCAATGTAACCACATTAACCCACGCCGCTTGCACATGTTGAAACATCAACTTGTCCTGAGTCGTGACGGGTCAATCAACTCCGCGACGATCAGGGAAGGGGGGTGGACCAGTTCGGTGCGCATTTGCGTCCCTCAATTTCAAGTTGGGCCGGCGGTACAAGTTGGGTTAATGATAATCGGGATCCAGGACCCGTTCTGACGTCTACCTGCGCAGGGGAGGGTCATGCGCACTTGCGGGGGTGTCACCCCATTGTGGATCGGACATATGTGTACCTGAGGCGCCATAGGAGGGAACTTGAAAAGTAATCGACAGGCGCCTCAAGGCTCCATCGCTCCATTCTGCCTGCGATAACGCAATTAAGAACGACAGAATCTAGTCAGCCGTTCCACGCTAATGCCATGAGTCTAGGGACTCATGACTTACACCCCTCACGAAGGACAGGGTATAAAGTCGCTTGTCGCAAAATGAAAGGTCTCTACAGTAAGATGTCTTGGTTAGAAGGGCTTGGAAGCGAGTAAACGGAGAAAACATGGGACCTACAGGACAGATGGGGGTCACAAGGATCGATAAGTATAAATCGCATCGCATTACATTGAGTTCCCTGTTCGCATGGCATGTGAGTACGCCTAACTTAAGGCGCGTCTCTGCAGGCAGTCACCCGACAAGTTGACGTGACACGCCAAAATATATGGATTAGCGCATGGATATGTCATGAAACGTCGGACGACCTGAGCAAAATTCCTTATAGATCTTCGGGCTTCGACGGTTTAGCCATATAGCCAAACGCCGTGTCGTGGTCGTGTCTGGCTCCCGAAGAAATAAATGTGTTCTCCATATCAATAAATCTCTATCGGGAGACCCTGTCGCGCTCCAAACCGGCAAGGAAAATCTACGAGTCCAGAGTTAGCACATTCGGCCGCCATGTAAATGCCTCCGTTCCCGAGTTCCGTCGTTCTGCATGCTATACTTCAATTGCACAGCCTGCACAATAGCAAGGCAGAATTCTAGCGTCTGCCACCATTTTTCAAGTGATTTAAGGAGTATAGCACGAGTTTGCTCCTCGGTTCGGCCAAAAGTTTATCAGTGAGAGAAAATCGAGAATAGAGTAAGGAGCCATAACGAACAGCCTAGTCATGAGGGAGGTGAAGCTTGAAGGTTAACGTGGTGAAACTGCCAGGAAAACAAGGGACATCAGTTTATGATGTCGGCGGCGTCAAACTTGTTGAACTCCTCGGACCAACATCGGGCATAACCGTCCGTCGATCATCTGATTTATTTATTTTCGGAACTCGCGGCGGTCCGGTTCTCCGGCGGGCGCTTGTTCGTCCAGTTCCACTCCCTAATTCTCATCCTTCTGCCGTTCTGGCCCGTCAGGTTGTCCAACACATCGCATTGTCACAATGATCCATGAGGGCCCAAAGTGAATTAGACGAATAATGTTGGGGTTGTCTAGGCGTCCAACGGACTGGTCTTGTCATCGTCATCGATATTCCATTGTTCTCTTGTCTTCACGCCGCTGCGCTCTCTTGTTATATTTCGTTGGTTGCTGGCTACTAGCAGTGGTCCCAATGACCTTCTATTATATGAACGAGGTCGCAAAACGTTGTCTTGTGAGCGTCCGAGGGTCATTGTTCACAATTTCCAACAACATCACATCTTTCAAAAAGCAGAGACCACACATCCAAGTCCTTTCTACACCCCAACAAACTAATCATAATTGCAAACCGCGGATACACACAAATCTCTACACTTAACCCCCCCTCAACGATCCATGGAACTTGATCCCTTTCACAGATTCGCTTGTTACAACTGGAACCCGATCACACTCTTCGGGAAGGGAGTACAATGCATCTATGAAGGAAGTTTGGAGTGGATTTACCACACGACTCATCCAAGGGCTTCTTTGGATGTAGAAATGGGGTATCCCGAACCTTTGAATCCTTCTCCCGTGCCTCCTGCGCCTCACATCCGTCCTCCCGCGCTTCAACCGCCTGTTCAGGTCCCGAGCGTGACCCCACCACCGCTATCAACTGGGGCCTCAAAGGCTTACGCAACCCCACCCCGATCCCCAGTCCAGACTTCGGCCCCATCTGCTTATGTGCCGCCCACTCCCGTAGAAACACCACCTCCAGTATTCACCGCCTATGAACCTCCTCTCTATGTGGCGCCTGAGATCTGCCCACATACTCCTATGAGCCAGGTGGAGACCTCTCCTGCGAAGGGTCATATAGCGACACCAATGTCAAACGTGAGTCTATCTAGAGGATTTAACCGATGTTCGCTGAGGAGAGTTTATCTTCTCTAGCCCCCAGCCTCAACTCCCGCTCCTGTTTCTATCCATGTGCCCTCTCCGGCCATTGTGCCGGAGATCCATGCACCCATTCCTATACGCCAGGTAACGAGTGCTCCTGCGATGATCAATGTAGCCATACGGCCGAACGTGAGTTGATTTCCTAGATAAGTATAACCAATATTCTGTTCTAAGCCTTGTTCTCTAGCCAGATTCGTTTGGCAAGACCGAGGATCCGAGGAAGAAGACAGAAATGTACCGTAGGCATCTCAAAGAATTAGAGCTAAAGCGCATCAGTGACCCGGAACCGAACGAGTACATTTCGCCCTCCCACGCCACGCCACCACCGCCATACGTTCATAGTCCCTCACCAGTAGTAAGTCAAACCTTAGCATTAACGATCAAGGGGCCCAATTCTTTCCTCTTAGCGACAAGTTCCTACCCCTCACAATGAACAACCTTTACATCTCATCAACCTGCCGCTGTACCAATCATCACAGCCCGAGCATTGTGATTATCTCTTACCACCACTGGAAGTCTTGCCATCTGCCGCCCTCAGTAGTCGCTGCCCCGGAACCCGGAAAAAAGCTAGGTTCGCAGCAGATCCTTATCGACGCCCACCAAGCAAGAGTTCCTCCTATGTGAATCATTTATATGAGGCCGATGACGAAGATGATTTGCGCAGCACTAGCCATAGCTCACAGCTGACGGACTGGGCAGCCCATCGGTCTCGAGAGTTGCCTTTGATGAAGCGTGGAAACCCTCGTCCATCCACGCCCCGCCCCGGACACCACATGCACACATCTACGCCACAATTGGATGAACCTGTCGCAAGGAAGCAACGTCGTATTTTGAAGGCCCAGCAGAGAAAATTGCTGATCCAAGCGCGAATTCGCGAGATTCAAGAGCGACGGCGTGGGAGAGAAGCTGCGCAAAATGGAGAGGGGACATGGGGGACTAGCTTGTTAGCCGCGGCTCTGCCTCGGGTCGACGAAGGGCCTCGACAGCAAGGTTTCCGAAACGGTTCTAATGGACAGGAAGCCGCTCAGCAGAACGATACGTGGGGGACTGGTGGTTTAGCTGCAGCTCTGCCTCAAATCAACGAAAGGCCCCAACGACAGGATGCGTCCAGCTCATCCTCTTCTTCTATGGCTCTGCCTGAGGTCGGTGAGCGGCTCCGACGGCAACGTGTACAGACCAGGCTTCCGAGCCTTGACGCATGGGACTTGGCTTCACCACGCACGCCACCACCGCACCCAAGCGATCAGGCGAAAATCGAATTTGCTAGTATAAAGGATGACATAAACGAACGACAGACCGGAAATTCCGAGGGAGAGAAATTGTATTCGCGAAGCAAGACACCAACAACTGACCAGGCACGACCTGAGGAACACCAATCTGCTATGCCGGAGGCTTGGGAGAAAAGCGCAGATGTAGGCTCTGACAGCGACCAAGAGGGAGATGAGGAAGATCAGCCTAAAGACCCTACTCAAGATCTTGTTGATATGCTCAACGGGGTCCAACTTGATCGTCGTCCCCTCACTATAAAAATTCCGTCTCTAGCTGAGCGTCGCCGTCTATCTCAACGCTCCTGACATGGCCATCTACCGTTCTCGTTTCCGTGAATTGACAAAGATCTCCCGTCAAACCTATTGAAGTATAATTAGCTGGAGCTCTTTTAGGCTTTAGCGCACTTGTAATATAAGCAGATATAGTAGAACTTCAATAAAAAGTTCGATTACAAATTCTTCTAATCAGATAAGTATCCAGTACTATCACCTACTGCGTAGTCGGCATCAACCCAGCAGTCGGCACTTTTGATATTTCATGAATTCCGGGTGCTGCATGGCAAAGACCTTATGGAATTAGATACTCTTGAGTAATTACAAACTATCTCAAACTTGAATAGAGGAAAATGGTACAGATCCTGTGGTTTCCCTCGTTTTGAGTGTTCAATAAGACGGTCACGCAATTGTCACTCTGCCGCTGGATGCCTGAGCCATCATCAAAAAAAAAAAGTGACGCGACAACGCGCTTCGACGCAAATGTTGATGGGGGTCAGAGATGCCGAGAGACGGCTAGCTGTGACGATCTGTGACCGCCGACTGCTGGGTTGATGCCGACTACACAGTAGGTGATAGTATTCAATTGCAGTACTCTCAATGTTGAGCATTTTTTAGTGCTACCTGCGAATGACATAATTTACATCATGATCTTCTTAACAATAGGCAATTCGACACATTCGACGCATTCGAACACATACGACGAGGCTAGAGCATGTACAGCCTGAACCTCTGAAGGTTCGGAATAACAACTACAAGGTCAGGACTCAGGTTCTACAGATACGTGCAAGCTGAACTTGAAGTTGAGGCTCTGAACAGCGAGCTGATGAGAGCTAAGTCTAAGTTTTAGCCCTATGAGTATCAAGTAAATGTCGTGCTGTTCGTCAGCGTCTGTGGCGTACTCTACCATTTCGACTGTTTGTTCACGGGATAGTAGTGATATTTCCTTTTCAATACGTTTTGAGGCACTGTCCGTAAAATCCATCAAGTTGTTTCAGGCCTCCACGGAAAATCAGAGTTCTCACAAAAGCACAACATTTTGAAGAAGAAATGCTAAATTTAATGCAGAAAGAAGACTTGTTCGGTCCGCACGATAGGATTCGTAAACGCAGAGCCGCGAGCGCTCGAGTACTAGTGTGGCCCGGGGTCGCGTGGGGCAAGAATTTGACCGCGTGATGTCAAGCGCCCAAAAGCGCCGAATGCTAAGCGGCTAGTAAGCGAAACCCACCTAAAAACCTCGACCAAACCACTGTAACTGGGCCAATTGTTGCAATTGTTAAAAGCTCCCTCTAATACAAATCCTTAAGCTTCAAACAGAAGCTCTGAAACGTCACGTCCTCAAACTTGCTCTCATTGTCTTGTTGTCTTTGTGAAAATTTCTTGGTTTCGATGTCCGTTCAGGTATCTATTGTTTTCTTTGCGTAGTCACTGACAACGCCAAACACTTTCTTTCAGTCTACAACACTCTCTGCTAATCAAGTAACGTCTACAATGTACGTTTGGCACGTCTACATAGGTACTTTAAAAGAACTAGATACTGAGATTCTGGTTTCAAAAACCTTTCAAAACATATCGCTGCCTTTCCTCTACGACAATGAACGTTTTCCGGGGCGCAATTCCCCTCTGTTATGAAACTCCCACTCAGATATTCAACTACGGGCAACCTTTTATCCAGAGCAACGACCATGTATGGTCCCTCGATACCACCAATATCGACGAACAGATGGAACCACCTCTTCCTCTGGTACCAGAGGTGTATTGTCCGGAAGTCGAGATGCTGGAAGTAACGACACTGGTCTACTGTCCAGCAGACAATCCAGTCAACCTAGTGCCAGTCATCTATTGTCCAGAATACGAGATGCAAGAGGCCGGCCCTCTTTGTACTGCCGCGGAACTACCAGCGACCGTTCCACATCTGTCGATCATCGTCAGGCCGGTTCTACCAGAATCTCTTACGAACAATGATGAAGGGTCGGAAGGCGACGGATACGGATCGCTCGTTGACAACTGTCCAGACGGCTTACAGATTCTGACGCAAAGGAGCGCCTGTCCTCCTGCTGAAACTTCTTCACTTAGAAGAGAGCACATTAGGATCTCGGCCCAAGGAGTCGAAAAGTCTTCAGTAGAAGTTCCCAATGCCAACCCTGGCCGTATTCCATTCCCAACATCTTCCCCTCTCATGTTGACCACTGAATCCATATCCGTACCATCGACTCAAACGAAAGCTGGTGCTACAAGTTCAGTGCGCCCAGCAACCAAAACTGCATCGATCTACGATTCCGTTATGTTTACTGTTGATGACCTGTGGGACAAACTCATTTCCACTGTAAAAACCTCACTCCCTACCCTCTTACAATGCTTTGGAAATGAAGAGGCTCAAGGGAGGCTCAACACTGCGCTTGGTCTTCCGATTTCCATGAAGGTCCTCTCTCTGGCTGTTGATGTTTCCTTACGAGGGCCTGGCAAATATGCCAGCTACAAGATTTAGCCTTAGGGGCATACCCTAACACCGAATGAGGAGATGGTTGGTCAAGCTGGCGACACTCCGGTGGAATGCCATGACACGAGACTCCCAATAGGCCACGATCTTTTGGGGCAGGCCACAAACGGATGGACTTGAGATTTACTCTGTTGAAATATATGTAATATTCAGCGAGCACACTTCGTTCTCGCTGTTTGCCAGTTACATTTGACGAACGCCTTTAATATCATACACTAGTATTCGCCCTCGAATACCATAATTCAATAGTATACATATGTTAAAAGTTGTACATAATTATATAATTTGCTCTCTTCGATTCGAGAATTCATTTATTATCGTGAACCAGTTGCAGACTCTTGGAAAATAATCGTTCAAATCATAGAGAGAACTGACACAAATGATCGATCGTGCCTGCACGTGAAGCGCCCAATCAAATATTTTACTTCAGTTATTACCATCCTCTTGCTTTCACCTCTGGTAGACTTGTGCCATTCACGTCGCTCAAACATTCGTAGACTCATTGGGCGGGCCATCACGGCCATATCTATGAGCCAGAGCGGTGCACAGAGCCGGCCTTCACCTGTTCACTTACCCCACATATCTCTGTCTTCAAAGGAGCAATTTTATCGGAATATCTTCAGCTTTATTCGTTCTACAATGACAGACACAATACCTTTCAAGCCTCAGGCAGCCCCTGGCCTCAAGAAAATCCCGCCGTACTGGTATCCGTACACTACTATGGCCAAGGAGCGTTGGTTGGGTCGTGAACTGTTGGAGGTCGTCTCCACGGAATTTAGAGATCGTTCTATGGAATACTACGTGCGTTTAAAAATGTTTTAATAGGATTCGAACATGACTGATCTCCCTAGTGCTCAGAGATACGCGCTAGAGTCCGGTGTTACGACAGTCAATGGTCATATAGCACGCCCAGATACTATCATATTGAATGGAGATTGCATCCAGTGCGTTCGGTTCTTTATCCGAGCTCTCCGCATAGTCTGATTGACGTTAAGGAATGTGGTACACCGCCATGAGCCGCCCGTAACGTCGACACCTGTTAAGGTTATCCTACACGACGTAGAACGTCAATTCTTAGTCGTCGACAAACCCGGAAGCATCGTTGGTTCACTTCAACACAATCCACGCGTCATTTTCTGACGATAGCTGCCATTTTTCAGCCTGTGCATGCTTCTGGAAGGTACTTTCGCAACACGTTGGTTGGAATTTTGGAGAACGAGATGGGATATAAAAAGGCCTATAGTCGGTACAGAATCTACCTTCTCGAAGATCTCTCTGACAGTTGTCCAAGCTGTCAACAGGTTAGATCGATTGACATCTGGTCTTATGATCGTACCGTTGACCGTAGAAGGAGCTCGTGAACTCACAAGCGAGTTTATGGCCGGCACGGTTCGTAAAGAGTACGTCGCGAGATGTATAGGGAAATTTCCAGAGTGAGTTTTTCCTGTCGAAGTGTTTCCCTTTATCTCAATGGACCTAAATAGTGAAGAAGTGACCTGCGAAGAGCCATTGCTGACCGTAGATCGACAAATGGGCTTGAATATTGTTCATCCTGAGGGAAAGGCATGTCGCATTTTATCATGTTTTCCACCAAAAAACTAATTCGACGGTCGCAGCCTGCAAAAACAATATTTAACCTCATTCGATACGATCCCAACACAGATTCCAGTGTTGTCCGGTGTACGTGATCATGCCTTCCCGTGTCCTCAATTTAACCTGACTTTATCGTCACCAGGTCAACCTCTAACGGGTCGTTGTACGTTCATTTGCCCCGCCTTCTCATTCCCGCTTCAACTCAAACTTGATTGATCTTAGCTCATCAGATCAGGGTACACCTTCAGTTCCTTGGGCATCCCATCGCCAATGATCCCGTGTACTCAGAGACCAAAATTTGGGTGCGTAACAATGCGTCCGCCGCTCCCACTATCCCGTGCTCATCGACCATCTGCTTATAGGGAGAAAATCTGGGGAAGGGCGGCATCGATATTGTGCCGAGCGAGGAACGTGCTGCCCCAGCACCGCCGCCGCATTTGAAATTACACACGGACACCGTCGGAAGCCCAGAATCGCTGACGAAGGGTATGGGCGAGCAACAACAGGCCGGGCCCGGGGCGAAGCTCCTGCCGCGCGAAACGGGAATGGATATAGGAATGGGATCGCCCGTACCACTTTCGAGCGAAGCAGTTGGTGTGATTACAAGGCTGCGCAATATGAAGGTTTGCGCTTCTGATGAATTTTTAGAAATTTTTCTGAATTCTTGTTCCGTAGGATGAAGACGAAGATTGGAGTCGTTGGCGAGACGTCGTGTTCCGCGCGAAAGGAAAACTGACACCAAACCTGGAGTTGCAACCACCGCCACATGCAAACCAGAGGAAGAGAGGCGGCCATGCTCGATTCGTTGATGAAAATTTGAACCGGGCTATGGACCCAAAGGTCCAGGTGCGCGAAGCTTCGGGAGACTCGGCCTTGTCAACACCTTCAGCAGCAGCGACACCATCCGATCTGTCCACACCGGAGCCTGAAGTTCCTTCCACGCCACCTCCAGTGCAGCTTTCAGACGACGAGGTGCTCCAGAAGGTGGGGGCCATGGAGCCGCAGGTGGAATCTACAGCGGTTGTGCAGTCAAACAACCTATACTGTCCTGAGTGCTACTTGCCTTTGCATCCAGATCCAAAGCCTGAGCGGCTTTACATCTTTTTACATGCAAAAAAGTATACTATCAGCCTGGGCGCGTTTGAAACTGAAATGCCTGAATGGGCAGCAGAGGGCTGGACCTGGGATCGTTCTTAGGCTTGAAATAGATTTCGAAGGTGTTCGTAGTTATTTCGACAACATAATCTTTCGCTGAGTGACGAGAGAAATCGACCCAGACACACCCACACGTTTGTTATCGGTTATCTGTAGGTATACCCATGGTCACACAATAATCAGGTCTCATAGAATCCCCTCAACCTCACTGTTAGCATTGCATCTCCTTCCCTTCCCAGGCGTGTTAGAGCTCGAAGCGCCTTGTTACCCCTCTTGGTATATGCAACAGTCGTAGCGGTTGAAGGAGAAGGCGGTATGTTTTGACGTAATAGCTGCAGGAATGAGGTTCAGAATTAAAACGCAGTTCTTCAATAGAAGGGAAGGGCTGAGTTGTGGCACAGGTAGATTGTACGTTGTGAATGGTGTGAGATATGTGACCAGATGTGTTTCTTCGCCGTACCATGGAAGTTTTCGAGGGAAAGTTGGCGAGAAGCTGGCTTGAAGTGAAGCATTGGCGCTTGAATCCCGGAGATACAAGGGGGCTGGTATAGTGATTATAGCTTTTATGAAAGTACAGATTACACAAGATTTACAAGTCAAAGCAATTCACTAAGTCTCTCGTTAGATTAAAAGTTGAAATAAGAAGTACCGCTCACCTTGATAAACTTCGCCATGAATTTCCTGAAAAACAAGAAAATGTCAGAAGTTACCGATGATGTATATGGGAACACAACGAACTTATGGAATTCCGTCCTTAGAAGATCGTTGACAAAGTGACCCTGCCCTTTATCTCGCGTATCCATGGCCTGGTTCTTGAAAATGAGATCTAGAAAAGTTTATAATGTTAATCATTGCTCTAGACGTAGCCAGTGGCGTAACCACGCACCATCGTCCCATCGCCGCTTCACTGAGAATGTTCCAGGGACATTTGTGTTAAGCCCAGATGGTGTTTGCTGACCAAGAGCAGCTGCAAGGTTCAGCAAAGGGTTTCCGGTTGCTATTTCGGCCTCCCGAGCAGCGGCGGTCGTCGCAGAGTCTTCTTGTTCCTGCCGTGCCTTCTCTTCGGCCCTTTCGCGTTTAATTTTCTCCAGTTCGCGCAGAAGCTCTGCCGTGTCATCCTCATCATCCTCATCATCAGAATCGTCGTCACTAGGAACGTGGCTTGAGATGCTGGACAGAGTTTAAAGGCGAATAGGATGACTTACTCGTCCTGGTCTTCATCTTTTTGACTTTTCTTATCACCTTCCTCATCATCCTCATCATCCTTGTCCAAGTCCAGCGCTTCTTGCAGAAGCTTTCTCCGTTTGTTGGCTTCCTCGTCTGCGGGAGCACCTTCAACAGGTAACGGCGGCTTCCCCTCGGCCTTTCGCTTCCTGTTCTGCGCTTCCTGTTCTGCCACTAGAAGTTCTGCACGCAAGTCTCGTTTCTTCACCTCGTCCGTTGAAGTCTGACCTACTTGCCTGATATGAACCCTCAGTAACCTCAAATTGTCGTAAAGGCTCGGTCCTCACCGAAATTTGAGTTTTGTGTGGGCTGCCATGTCCCTCACAGAGAACTGGCGCGAGCCACCCTTGACATCTTTGGCCTGCGCCGGATCCCATGTTGGTCTGTGGGCTGTAGACATCGAGACGAGGTGTGTAGCAGAGAAAGCGGTGAGCAGCAAGTTGTTCAAAGTTGCACACAGATTAGGAAAGCATTTCCCAGCACGTGGTAAATCTGATTGCCGTATCGGACCGTACTTCTGTGGCGCACGCATCTCCACAGATAAGTCAATGTTCTTTCTGTTTCGATTCCGTTTAAAGTTTCCGAATTTTGATATCAGATCCTGAATGCTTACATGTCCTTTGGATCATCATATTGGCTCCAAGTTATCAGCTAAACTCCGATACCGAGAGCCTTCCGAAACAGGGCGCGGATGATATCATGGAGACCGCCGCGTGCAAGTTTTCGATACCTTGGATCCGATAAATGATGTAGGCACTACTCCATACCTAATTCGTCAGGCGAACCTGTTATACTCATGATGCGAAATGTCATTATATTGTATATAGTGGGGCTATGCACGTCACTGTGACTTGCCCCTGAGAGGCGCTGATAACTGGAAACCTTGCGCCTCCCATAACAGGATTCTAAGGGTGCTTAAGCGAACTACCATTACAAAATGAATCATGATTCGTCTCAATTGTCTATATATATCTAATATTACATTGCGCTCTAGCGCCCTGGTACCCTGGTATAGCGCTCCATAAAATCCGAACGAGTTCATCGTAAGATTCGTAGCTGTGGTGTAACTCGTATTTCGTAATTGGCTGCGAACTGGTTCAAATAGTTGTTCTGTCATCGAGGATCGTTAACATAAGGAGTTCGAGTTTTGTAAGAAATTTCGCGAAGCATTTTCCCATATCTTGGACAACCCATCCAGGAATTGCTTTTCGAGTTGATCGAAAGAGGCCTACATTTCGTGTCATTTATTTCCCGTTACGGTGTACAATCAATATTGAACTCACATGTAGTTCACTTGCCAGTAAGTGGGCTTCCTCTCCCCAGAGGTGAATCTCGTGGTATTCGTCAATATCGTCCTCGAGTGAATTCTGGATATCCTGGACGCAACTATTGATAGACATCATAAGAGCTTTTCGCAAGGAAAGGTGTGATCGCCATACCTCATCAACGCCCGTATTCTCTTTTGGAATTTCATATCCCAGGTATCATAGCGCTCCTCCCACTGCTCCTGAGTTAGGGTCCGTTGCCTTAGCAAGCAGTCTTGTACTATTATCAGGGCATCTTCGACGTCATCAATATGCTAAAGGAGCAGAACAAATGAGTTCAAACCTCAGTTTCGGGCTAAAAATGGTAACTCACAGATCCCCGATTCAGAATATCCATGCGATGGAGGGTCTTATCGACCAGATCGAGGCAATGGAAAGCTTTATAACTGGTTGGCGGATGACTTTGCTCGTTCTTGGAATACTTACTACCATACTGTTGTCTCCGTCGAAGAGTAGCAGTCCTGGTGGCTGTTGTTGACGATAGTGGACGTTCCGTCATCGACCTACTAACGGGCTCGACACGATGCCCATTGTATTGTAGGACGTTTTCTTCGGAAGTTCGAAGGCGAGGAGATATTCCACCTGTTCGATGATTGTCCTTGTCAGAACCGTAGCCACTATCAGGGCTCGGTTCGTCAGTCGCGATTTCTGTCCTTGGTTCAGGGGTGTGCATACTCTGGGATACAGGAAGTTGATTCTCGATCTGCATACTTACCGTGCTCGAGGGCTGGTGTTGTACTTTCTCTCTTGATTTGATGCGATTTTGGACTTCCTTTGAAAGGCGCAGAAAGTCCTGGTAGGTCTGAGACACGCATTGTGTTGCGATGCTACGAATTTCGTCATGATCAGGCAGCCGCGGTCCCTTGAAAATGCCCATGAGGTCGAAACGAATCGGTCGCACCGGTTGAGGGCGATGAATATTATCAGGCCATTGCGATGAACGGGGGACAGCGAAAGACTGAGTATGAGCTGGAGGAGAATCAGGAAAGATCAGGAGGCCTGAGAAGCGTTGATTGTCACAGTCGCTCCATTCGTATTCCCGATTCGGGGAAGGCACCACGGGCAGGTTTTTCGGGGGCATCGCTGGTGTTGGTGGAGGGGTAGTATCCGGGGGTAGTGGTTCAGTTTCTGCGTAAGGATGGTTGATCGCATACTGTCCTGGTTGATCTGAGAGCGATGCTCGAGTCCTCCAAATTACTTGCGCGCGTGCACCCAAGTTAAAGCCGCTGTTCAATACAGTATGAGAATGCTCAACGTATCGAATATCCCCTCCATCGGGATCTGCTTGCCAGGATCTTGAAAGATAGGAGTATTGAGATGCTTCCCTTGGATACGAAGGCGATTTATTGCGAGTGCGAAGATACGCTGGACAATCCGTCTCACTAGTACTATAGATCAAAGAGCCATAGTCCAATGGTTCATTCTGTGCAGGAACTTCTGGGTTCTTCTCCGAGTCGCAATGAGTATACGATGACTTGGTCGATAGCTTAGAGGTTATGGGTTTTGAATGACGAAGGGAGACTCTTTGATGCGAAGGCCCCGCTTGTTGCGATTCGGCATACGAAGGATCGGCGTACGAAGCCTGGTGAAATCGGCATGACTCGTCGAGATTGCTATAGTCTTTTCTGGACTTATAAGCACCATTGATACGGGATTTATCACGATAAGCCAGAAAACGGGATTCACTGTTTCGATGTGTCTCTGCAAGAGCCAGTTTGCGAGAACGGTCACTGAGATACCGGTCTAGGTCCACCGTGTTCACGTCGTCCATAGAAAGCATTTCGGCAACAGTTTTGCGACGAAGAGACGTAGGATGTGCGACGTGAACGCGGGTGAACAAACTGTATTATAAAACCAGGCTGTGGGCTTCGTAGCGATGGTCATGCCTATCAGAAACAAGGATTCAGCGTCTGTCGGCAGCAGAACAAAGAAGGTTGTCATCACTCAACTGTTGTACGCCTATACAACACATTAATGTCATAACAAGTGTCGATGGTTGTGACCAGCGTAATCTAATACAATAAAGCCAAGAACAAGAACAAGGGCACAACGTAAACACATGATGGCGACCAAGCTGGTGACTACGCGATGAGAGAACGAGAATAGAGGTTCTGAGGGCTTAGGATAAACATTTAGGAAGGAAGGAAGTTATTACCGGTGCGGTCCGCGTGCGAACAACTGGGTTCGTATGTATGCTACGGACGCTGCGCGCTTCGAGCGTTGTGGGAGTCCCTCCCAGTGAGTTCATCTCCTGGCCCAAAACTGCAAGCAGTTGAAAGGCAGGTGTCCGCACGAAAACTACTCGGGAGTCGTCGTCAGGTCCCCCAACGACGTGCGGCACCAGAGACTCACATACACAAAGAGGGACGGCCTCGCACTGTCAGGATAGCAGCGTGCAGTCCTTGAAAGCGTATTTGCTGAGATTTTATTCGAGAGCAGGATTGAATACTTAACAGGCTGTTACCAAGACCAAGGTGTTGGTGCAAGATCTAGAGAACTATCGGCCGCGTATTGCCGAAAATGTTCTTTTCTCGTCGCGACACACCGTGGGCGCACACAATAATACTATGGTGGTCAATGGATGAAATATTCTTGAAGAGGGTGGGTGTCAAGGTCAAGCTACCGACAAAGTTAACCCAGTCCACGACTAGAAACATAGTCGAATAATTCAGAAATACCAGTTAGTTACATTAATAATAAATTTACAGAGCAAAACACAGCAGGATGAACAAACAGGCAGTGCAGAAAGACAAGGAAATCAGCGTCTAAGACAAAAGCGCCTGGAATAAATAAAATTGGAAACATCCCCGAAAACAACTGTCCAGTGAAGGAATCACGCTGCCCACGAACTTTTCCGTGAGGAAGCCATACGCTCGCGAAGCTGGAGGTAGTCCCCGCGCAGACGATTACGACGCCTCTTCTCCTCGTCCCATTTGGGAAGATCACGCCTGGATCGTGCAAGTCTGAGTTGTTCCCTGGCTTCCGTGTGCGCCTTGACGAGGGCAGAGTAAGCTCGGCACAGTTGAAGGCGAGATATCAGAGCCTGGAGATATTTAGAAAATCAAGGAAGCCATAGAAGACACGGGATGAGTACGTACATGGATCTTTTTGGCCAAGTTTTTGAACTTTTCCTCGTATTCCTTGATCTTGACGAGAACCCTTTCGAGGAACGCGAAGCTCTTGGTACGCTTCCCATCGCAGATCACACTCGAGAACCTGCAGAAGGCATCCATGGTTCTGAAAATCCTTGGCTTAGTTTCCGATTACGCGTCGGCAGCCTGGACGATCGTAATCACCTGTCCAACGAGGAGAGCTGCTTCTCCCAGCTTGCGCGCCAACGGGCACTCCCTATCTGCATGTCGTCGTAGGTCGGCGCTTCTATGAGGAAATCGACGATTTTCCTCAGGATACGGCCTAGACGACTGCTAATCGAGGTATGACGTTCAACGAAGGCTGTGTATGATTGATCGGAGTGCTTCTTGAAGTACTGTGATTTGCCTTAGCTCAAGCTCAATTGAGAAGATATGGTTGGGTAAAATTACCGAATCAAGATCTGTCCAATGCTTGTGTACCACACTAGCATTCAGTTTCGTGAAAAGCTTGCTCAATGTTTCGCCGGTGGCTTTAGATTGGTTCAGGGTAGACTGGCCCATGGGTGTCGATTGCTGAAGCTGGGATGGAGCGGGGTAACCGGGGCCACTGGGGTGAGCCCACCACACCTTCGCCTTTCCTTTGGAGGCAGGAGCATCGAGGTTGCTAGGAGGGTGAGGTAGCCCAGGTGGTGGAGGAACTTGACCAACATTGTTGGGCTCGTCGGCGCGGTGAACAGTGTGTCCAGCCCATGCGTGTGCAGACATCTCTGCCATGGGGTATGGCGTGTATCCGGGAGGAAAATGAGTAAAAGGGTAGGAATACTGCCCTTGTTGTTGAGCTTCATAAGCAGCCCTGGCGAGGATTTCCTGCTCCGACAAATTAGGGGCAGCGTATCTTTCATTATTACTCCGCCATCCGTCCCCATGACGCGCAGGTGTTGGAGGATCTTCTGATAGCCATGAAGGTCGTGCGTGCTGGTCAACAGGCTGCATTTGAGGCCACTCGTGGAGAGGTGGGAGGTTTATGGGTGCTTGTGCATAGTAAATATTCGGTGGTTGGGTTGGATGATAGCCTCCTGGGTACGGATGCTGTTCACCGCGTGGGGGTGACGACATTCTCCGCGAAGGGCGTGGAGCTTGCTGATTGGGCGGTGCTTCTGCTGGGCCACGAGGAGGCTGATTCGCAGGGTCTGGCAACGGCCTGCCGTGCACCTTCTGCTTGGGACCGTCAGGTGGGGATCGGCTCTGGCCTCGAGGAGGTGATGAGGTAGAAGTAGGCTCGAAATTCATGGTCTGATGACCGGGGTTTTTTAATGACGAACCCGGGCGCGATTTAGTAAGCGGTGACGTTGCGCGCCCACCTGGAGGGCCACTGAACGGAGAGAATCTAAGATGCTTATTGGACAGTTCGGGTAGTCCTATAGATGAGACGGCTGGTGGGGATGTATATAAGGGCTGACTAGGAAGAAACGGAGGTCGAGGTGAAGTTTGCTGAATTGCAGGTGGAGAATCTGTTAGAAGCTCAGCTAGACCACCACTGGTGCGGTTGGAAAACCTCGATGGCTGGCTACCTCCGGGGGGTGGCGCCAAAATAGGTTCTTCTGACACTCCAGAATCAGTACCTCTCGGAGAAAATCCCATACGAGAAGTGCGACCTGATGGTCCACCCGATTGAGATATTGAGGGTAGCTTTGCTACCCGCGTGCGCGGGGGTGGGGGTGGTGTAGAGTGAGGAGGCAATGGAAGTGACTCCAATTTCTCGAGATCGGCGGTGTTTGCGTCCGACGCGACGTCTTGGATTTCACCGTGAGCTGAGAAGAATTGACCATCTACGTCCGTTGTCCAGTGACTTTGTTGGGCAAAATTTCTGTATTCCGGTTGAAAAGGGGGGAAACGGCCTGTATTTTGCATCCGTGGGGCAGGGGGCGGCGTAGCATTTGGGGGCAATGGGAGTGACTCCAGGTTCTCCAGATCGGCAGTGTTTGCGTCCGACGCGACTTCTTGGATTTGACCATGAGTTGAGAAGAGCTGACCATTTGCGTCTGTCGCCCAGTGACTTTCAACTAGATTCCCGTAGTCTGTGGGGGGAGATATTGAAGTACGGTCTAGCAAAATATGAGCCAATGGTAACAAGTGATAGTCCAACGCACTGACCGGCGTTAAAGCCTGTTATATGGCCTAGTCGTATAAATGACATAGTAAGATGTGTATTTCGTGCTTGATTGTATTCCTGTCAAAACTTCAAACGTATTTCTGGTGGTAACTCGGGGTTAGGAGGCGTCTGGGTCGTATAGGATCGTATGTGTGGCGTCGTATGGGTAGCGCGAATAGCGTAAATGGTGCAAGAGTCGAACCAAAGTTCTGTAGTCGTATAGATTATCGTATAGGAATCGAATAGCAGGCGTCGCGTAAATGTGGCCAAGAGGGTCGTAGGTTTTCGTGAGAGAAGAAAAATTGAGGAAGCACTTAAAACACGAGGCTTAGGCTTTAAACTAGAACGGAAACCGTTGTTAGCCCCGGAACACAAAAAAAGAGAACAACAGCACCGACCATGGGAGTTGTCGGAAGGTTGGGATTCATCATGTCAATTGTCCAGCGTTCAAGTTCACAAACAAGGGACCTGAGTTTTCCCTTTTCGGACTACGCGACGACGCGTAGCTTGCACCAAACACGGTCAAATCGTTCCTCTTCCCTCGTGTGCCTTGCTTATTATATACAATTTATATTAACAGCAAGAGACAAGCCTGAAGCCCATTCAATCTCAGGACATTACAACGAACGGTCAATCTCATTAGTCCCAGTTCTGATCCAGGGCAAACCCGCACATAGGCCCCATCAAAAACCCCACACAACCATTCCCAGGTCAGAACAAGCAAACAAAGTTGCTGGGGAAGATATGTCGTCCAACTTCCCTCCGCGCTTCATCAAGAAGCTCACCACTCCACCACCCATCATCAGGAGTCGCCGTCACTGCGATCACATCGCCTGCCTGGAAATCAAACTCTTCCTCGATAGTTGCAGTGTAATCATACAGTGCCTTTACTATTAAAACGTCATGATGCATCAGTCAACATCTTCAAACGCGTTACTGAATCAAGGACAAACCATAGAACAAGATCGCCCCCGTCTCCTGTGGTTGTGTCTGTGGAGGGGGCGTCGGCATGGGTGGCTGCTCCTCGGATGCGTACTGGTGGCTCATAGGAATGGGTAGTGGGCCGGAAACACGATTACTATTAGAGCGATTCGTATTCGAAACAGGCGGTGGCACGTATTGTTGTTGAGTTTGTTGGGGCTTAGGAGGTGAGGGAGGGTCCATGCTGGGCGGAGCGCCTATTGATCCATTGGTTTGTGAGTTGTTACTCGTGGAGTATGTTGCCTGGAGTTGAGACTGAGACGGGGGAGCTGTTTGACGGGGCTGAGGCTCCTGCGCCCACGTCCTCATAGACTCAGGCGATTCGTGGCCATTCTCCTGGAGTCTAGGATCGTCCTGCCCGTTGGCGCCTGCGTAGTTTGGCGTCATGCGGCGTGAGATGCGTTTAAAAGTTGCCTGACGCGTTGCAAGTGACGGCTCCGCTGGCGAGGGGCCGTCGCGCACGTTATAAGGAATAAAAGTCTCCGGATCCGATATTATGTTTCCGGTACCGTATTCAGCGACGAAGTTCTCGACGTCCCGTTCGGCTTCCAGTTGATCTAGAATCGTTCGGATCCGTTCGCAGGACTAATGAACACGTATAAGATAAACTTTATAGAAATAAAGCCTCGATCGCACCATGTCATCATTAACGCAGAGGGTCGAGACCTCATTAGCATAAGCCCATAGGGTATCCTTCATAAATTCCAAACGGTCCTCTTCCAAATCCTGGCACGAATCACAAAAATCCTTCCAATCCACCTCCCACGCTGGCATCATATCAAGAAGAGTCTGCGTAAAATTCGCAAAGTCCTTCTCGTTGGCCTGCACGGTCTGTTGTGCGCGACGCAGTTTAAGTTGAGCACGCTCCAAATCCTTGCCCTGAGAAGTGGCACATTGCTGGGTATACGACTGGATCCGTGCACAATCCCCGTCATATTTTTCCTTGGCCTTTGCCACATATGATTCTTGGGTTTGTTTAGCTTTAAACTTTTTCTCTACGCCGGCCTGGACGTTGCGCCTGTGGTTAACCTGTCTGGCATGCATGATAGATGTCGGCGTCTCGAGCGCTGAGCGAATCGAGGACGCTAATTGGGTGTGGGATGCAGCCTGTTTTTCCGTTTCTAGGCGAAGCGTATCCAATGAGTTACGCAGCTCGCTATTACTGGGTAATCAGAGAACATTTCTCGATGGAAAAACAGTAGCAAAACGTACCCAATTTCCTCTCCACCAAAAGCACTTTTAGACAGAGCAGCTAGGCGCGTAGCGTATTGCTCCTCGATTGCCGCTCTGGTCGATCATGAATGAGAACATGTAACAAGTCACACGACGGGCGCCCAACATACCTCTCGTTCCAGAAATGCCTCAGCTCATCCGTGGTCTTCGTTGCCCCGCGCATCCGCGAGAACAAGATGTTCACTCCATCGTCCCCTGGGCCCCAGAAGGAATTACAAAAGTCCCGAGATGTGCTCCCGTATAAATCTCCCCCATGCACCTGGGAGTTGTACGAAGCAGTTGAGGCCATAGTCGCAAGACACGAGGAAAGCCAAGGAAATCAGTGAAAAGTAAAAAGAGCGGCTGACCCGGGATCACGGATGGTTAGTAGAGATTATAGATGGCTGTGCTAAAGCTGATAGTGACAGATATTGATGATGATGTGTTTAAACCCTTACCACGATGGAGACCATTTCATTTCTCTCATCATCCGGCCTCTAGAGTGTGGATCTCCCGGCCCTTCAGACCGAGCTTTCATGCGAATAACGAGAACTTTGATCCAGGATTCCATATGATTATCACAGCGACGATCTCCACGCGGTTCAAGTTGCAGCCAAACATTAGCATTCTATCTCCCGTGGTCTTCGTTGCGTCCAGCATCTCTAAATCTTTGGGTTTCACCGGCAATGCCGACGTCTTCAGGGACACATTTCCAATTGCATTCACAAATGTGATATCTCCAGATATGATTTCCCCCGATTTTTCCATCAATACATCCATTCCGGACAACATCGGACCTAAAGTATACCGTTACAAGCCGCTGGAGACGTAGCGGGCAGGTCTCAAATGCTCAGTAAGTAGTAAGTACTTCAGTGTTGAGAGATAACCTGGTCATAAGCTTCCTCTTGAAGCTTTCTGCGGCCCCGCGTTTGTAAATTCGCTGCGCGCTCGGTTGGGTCAAAGAAATCACCGATGCGACTAGTGTCAGGATGCGACCCGTGGATAATGACGCAAAAAATAACTTCAAACTTTGAAACTTTCCCCGCTGCCCAGTGTCGGCCCAGTGCCCCGTCTTTCCCTTTCCTTCTGCCCCGAATCGCATGGACACACAGTTCCCTTTGAAAGCTCTCGATAGTCTCTTCTGATGGGCCACAAGCACCCGCCACGGATCAGTAAACTGTCTTCCCCTTACACTTCCCTGCTGAGTCTGTGACCCGACGAAGGACCTGTTGCCAGGGGGCAAGTCAAGTCTTTGTTCTCCGAGTCACGGCTCCTTCAACCACGCTACTTACATACATCAGACAAGGCCCTGGGCATTTGCGCTGATGCTCAACTGGTATCTATCATGAGCACCGACGGAGAACCACGCAACTCGCTGATGCGGGATTACATTGTGGCCGACATGTATGATGTGGGCGATCTCGTCCACGCGATCACGAAAACACGAGGCGGTATCATATGAGCCCCGTCTCCATCGCGCGCACGCCGTCATCAGGATTCATTTTTTAACTCAAAGTCGTCATCTTCTTTGGGGGCCGTTCATTCCAGTCAAGGATACTGATTGAGGGTGGATGTCCACCTTCAAAGTTCCGAAGGCGATCGAGAGAATTACTCGAAGTTCAGCGATACTTTCTCCGAGGCACCTCCATTTGAATTGGGACGATATGCGGTTTTTGTGGCCGCAAAACATACCTCCACAACAGGGAACAATCTCTCCTTCAAATGTTCAAATGTCGGTCGGAAAACGGTTCGTTCTCTCCTGCCCGCGCTATGACGAAACCAAGCATAAACCGGACAGCATATCCGCCTCACGCGAGTTGCCGTGTTTATGAAATCGCACATATGCATTTCCCTAACCGCTTCTTGGTGTGAGTGTTGGGCTGGATGATGGTTGTATAATTTGCAATCGGAGCGCATTTTTTCATCCACTATGACCTTATTCTCATGTTAGTTTTGTGTAGGCGTATCTCTGGTCTTCTGGAATGTCAAAAAAGGAATGAAATTCGAGACAGGCTACAGCGGGTAATGACACAAGGGTATATACGAAAGAGTCCTTAGAGATTCTGAGCCACAATACAGCTGCCTTCTCCTGGATGCTACATGGGTAGCGATACGTTGGCAGTGCGACCGTCACGATTGAAATCGATAACCGCATCCGGTGCAAAGTTTTCTCGAATCCACTGACAGTCTTTATGCGCCATATAACAGTGCAGGTGCGATTTTTGAATATTGTCCGTCGTGAATGTTTCGAAACAGTCAAGAATGTCCGGCTGCAGATCCGAAATGACAAAATCGACCTCCCGAACGCTGGGGAACGAAAACCAGCCCAACATCTGGGCGATGTTGTATGCAGAGGTGATGGTTAGAGACTCCAGGGAAGGCATTGGAAATGGTTCATCGTCATGGGGAACAGGGAATGAAAATGTGGGGTCGTGGGCGCGGTCATCCTTGATGATTGTGTGGATTTCTAGGCTTCTGAACGTCTCCTTGCCAAGGTACATAATCCGGGCACAGTCTAGTTTCGATAGCTCACAGTGAAGAGTGAGTGCGGCGAGGTGCGTAAATGGACGGGTAAAGAACAGGTTCATTTGATTCAAATGACCTCTCCAGAATAAACTCTTCAGCTCTGCAGGAAGTAACGTATGTGTAGCGGGAGGAAGGCCAACGTCATCGCGAGTCACGGCACCGTCTATAGGTAATTTGACGGTCACGTCGTAGCAACGCCGGACGGTAGCAGCATTCCAAAGAGACTGCAATCCATTGGCAAATACCTGCATGTTGCGAGAGGATGATGCGAATTTCGCATGAAATGATGCATCAACAGTTATGGGAGTGGCGATCGAAGAATCTCCAAGACGTTCCAACTCTGCCAGATTGTTTTGTACAGTGTCGTCAAGCATTGGCTTGGTCGAGCATAGTTCTAAAATCAAGTTCAAATGGGGAGTTGCGTCGTTCGGAGTAATGAACTTGGCCGCCACGGTAGGAACAAATGGAGGTTCAACTTTGACCTCTCTCTGAGGGAGGACACTTCTGATTGACTGACGGAATCCAGATCCCTGAGTTGCTGTGTGGTTAACGTTCGAAGAGGCCCTTTGCCCTGGAATAGCTGCACGGCGGCTCTGCGATCGATTATTATAGAACCAAATACTGCTTGCCGCAAGAAGAGAGACCCATAATAGGATGTCCAGTGCGGCGAAAGCTTGTTCTATGTACCTCTACAAGTGTGACTTCGTGAAATGAGTCCGGCCATATAAAGAAATGCTCACCTCTTGAGAAGTGTCCATAATCTATGAGTATTTGATTGTTGCAATAGATTTCACAGCAGAAAAGGTGATGATGAGTACTGAGGCTGAAGTGCGCAAACGAAGGGCACTTTAAATCTAATGTAGTCACTGTGTCAAAGCACAATAACCTGAATTTGACAGACTTGCTTATTGTTACTAGACTGGTCGTCGTGGAAAAAGTCACAATACGAATCTAACTACCATCAATTGGGCTTCAAGTTGATGCTTAACGGCAATTGTTTTATTGTCGTCAGCAATGTTCACAATAATCTCTGTGCCCCCACTGACATCAAAGGCATCGACCTCGCGAGCCGAACCCCATGCAGGAAAGAAGAACATCTTAATTGACCAAGGTAGCAGAAGCTCGTTTTTGATTTATCGATTTCGAAGGGCAGTACAATCAATACCACGTAGCAACCCTCAAAGACCCACGAATGTCTACGAGGGTAGTGGCGCTACAGCGACTTGTGATCCTCTCCTTATCATCGTCTGATATGTCGCCGTACAACGTAAAGTCCTTAAGATTTGACCAGTTGAGGTTTTCGAGATCCTGCAAGTCGGATTGACAAGATGGATGATATGTCAGCAGAAAGGTGATGCTGCGAAGAGATGGGAAATCAAATGGTCGGAGGAGAGGCGAAATATCTTCGTCGGATTCCAAAGTTAAAGTTTCCAGACAGGGAATAGGAGTACCCATCGAAGGAAACGGGCCTCGAGGGATAACTGGATCGACAATATAAGGTGAACGGATCGTTTTGATAGAGAGGGTCTTTAGATGGGTGATGTGATAGAAGAGGTAGATGCAGTCGTCGATTGTGATGTTGGAAGTGATGGTAAGAGTCTCAAGAGACTGTAATAGGGAAGGGGTGAAAGGGAACCATGAAGCGACCAACTGGGTTGGGTGACCACTCCATTTCAGATGGCGTATGTTGACGAGTGCGTGCATTGGGAGGTTAGGAGTGGTCAGACTGTCAAATGGTACCTCCGTCTGAGGAAGACATATGCAGAGGTCATCCCAACAGTTGAAGTTCACGAGTTCGGTACCCAGGAGAGTGAGATATCGTCCTAATTCTCTAAAAGCCTCTTGCATAGGCCCCTTTCCTTCCTTCAGATTTGCTTCGACTTGGACTGGCACGTCTACATCAACGTAGGACGGGGCGTATCGGAGCCACTCTTCGGGGGATAGCTTGCTCTTATGTCTGATTCGGTTCTCGGGATCTCTCTCATAACTCTCGACAGTAATGCCAATGCTTTGAGTGAACAGATGGATATAGGCCCATGTACCCCAAAGGGATTGGGCGTCGAGTTCCGCCTTGTGGAGACTAGGTAAGTCATTGTCATATAAGCGAAAACTACAGGAAAAGAGTCAGAACCAATCTACAGAATGAGATTTAACATAACTCACGCACTGTTCAGTCCTGAACGAAGAATGTCGGATGTAAACTGGGCGAAATAAGAGTCTTTCATCTGAATTGTCGTCAGAAATGAATGGTTGTACAATGACGACAGCAAAACCAGCTTACTGAGATAACAAGACGCTTGGAATTCTAGCTGGTGAATAGATTCTGAATCGCTCATAAATAGTGATATAGATTTTCCCCTACAACGCGGTCCATTTTGGGTCAAACTTTTCAAATGCGCACATTTCAGAAACATTGTCGATAGTTTTTGCCAGTGGTAGGTTTTCTTAATCGATATTAATTAATGCTTGTACACGGTGCATGAGAGGCCATAGCGTATGGTTTCAGGGATCTTATGAGTGGACTGGGTGTTTTGTGGTGGTCCTCGGAAGTTAACCAGATTCGGCACTTTGCGCGCGCGTGTCTTCCTGACATCCTATTTCTTCCATTGATCCCAAAAAGTCGCTTTCTACCAGCTTGTCAAAAACACAATGCAGTCCTTTTGTGGTTATCGTCGAATACAAAGTTACGCCCCCGTTAAAACAACCCAGCGTGGTTTCCAGGTTATTGTGACATGGCACTAATATAAATTGTGTCAGCATGCATCAGTACACCCACTTACTGTACTTCTAGCACAATGACGACGACGAGTAATACGATGGTATGTCCATTCATCGTATGTGGTACTGTCGATCACTGGGAACTAATATACTGTTCCACAGCAGTCGCGATATCTTTCGACCTTGAAAACTATTCTCTCTCTGATACCAAACCCCTTCAATAACACCACTTCAAAAACCATTTATGACGCGCCAATCTACTGCCTCCCCGTTGAGCTGTTGGAGAAAATCTTCTTTCTCAGCCTCCTGAACTACTCCGGTGATTGGGGCTTTAGAGGGCCTCCAGTCTCCAGGAAGTTTCCGAAAACATCCCTCTCTCCTGGCGCCTCGTCAGACCCGAT
>JABAJS010007689.1:0-39681 GCA_018221635.1 Tephrocybe sp. 10521TJB
CTCTCCGTCTCCATCCTCCTCTCCGTCTGCCCCTCCTTAAAGAACACTTTCTCTGTTCTCTCCCAAGTCACAAACGGGGAGCTCGCCTCGCTTGAGCTCAACCTCTCAGGCTAACTGAAAACAAACATGCAGAGAACCAAATTTCCTCATTTCTCATTCAGATGTCCGCTACCCGGCTATCCCGGCAGGCATCGACCCAGCTGTGTCGACAATTCAGCTTTCCAATGGTGACTACTCCCTCTTTCTACACGTACCCCAACTAAACTCTCACCGCAGTTCACTAAATTGTGAGAACAGAAACACGGCGGTCAGTGTCTATCCTCTCTTCCATACACGTTGAAAATGTGTTTTATTATGGTGCTACTGCTGTTACAGAATCCAAACCGAATTCATTTCCCCGGTCCAAGAGCCGTACAAATACTGCAACTCCTAGGTCAGAGACCTCGCCATGGACGAGCTGACCTCACGCAGGACGTCCATGACGACCCTGCTGTCATCGTACGTCACTCCCCTTACTGATTGTGATTGCCTAACCAACAATCAATGTATGTGGGCAGCCCACCCCCGAACGCATCGCCTTACCCTGCCCCAGCTCAACAAACAGCGAGGGTACCGCAGGCTCCCCCTTCCCAACAACCCCACGCACTCAACGACTCCAACATCCAACAGCAGGTCCCGCACCCCCAACTTGATCCACACGGCCGTTGTCTCACTCGAAGCCGTCGAGCGTGCCATCGGGGACCTGCGCGTTTCCTCTACGCCAAATTCTGCCTCTGCATCCCTTAAGAACCCCACTGCGGATGTCGATTTCGCGAGTAGTGCATAAAGCGAGATTTGGGTAGTGCCGAAGGGGAAAAGCAAGCAGGGGAGTGAGAGGAGTTAGAGAAGTAAGAGTGGGGAGGGGGAGGAGGGGGAGGAGAAAGAGGGGGGCATGGTATGCACATGCGCATCCTAATAACAAACCTACGGATTACGGATTCGACACCGCGGAGAAACCTAAATCAGCCAGAAGCGCATGACCATCCTCATCAACAAGAACGTTAGGCTGTGAAACCATCATAAGCTTGTGGAGATTATATTTAACCTCTTCACGTACGCCCTTTATCTATATCTCCGTGAATGACACTGTTGTTATGCAGGTACAAGAGCCCGTTTGCTATGGGTGGAGAGTATTCGACACATGAGATAGACGTACCAGGTATAATCGATATAATGGAGGACAGGGAATGTATAAAGCATGAGACAGCATAGTATATTAGCTCGACCGTAGGGTGTAGCTATAGCAAGTGCGCAATATATCTAGCACGACAACCTCAAGTCGTGCCAGAAGAATGTTTTTACAGAGCTCCTTGTTATAACATGCTCGCATTTGAATTCAACCAGACTTATAAAAACAGGGGATGCGGACGACGGAAGTCAGAGGAATAACACAGGGCGTAAAGCCTTCAAATCGGCACAACGTATTTCGCCGTCCATGATAAGCTCTGTGATAGCTCGCGCCGTCCCCGGCGCATTGCATATTCCCTACATTCAAAACAAATGAAAGTTGAAATCAATCACCACCATGGAGGTGTATAATATATGGCATACCCAACAGGTGTGTCCAGCCGCCACCGTCAAACCCCGCGCCACGCTGTCCGCCTCGCCTACTATAGGTCCTTGCCGTCGCCCCAAGACAGTGGGAAGGAAGCACGCCTGTCTTTTGTCGACACGGCCTGCTCGCAGGATTCTTGAGACGCTCCTGACTTCCTCCCACACGGCTTGACAAGCACTTGGTTCTATGACAACGTCATCTACAGAGTTTGGAAGGGGCGCGTCGTCCCCCGGTCCGCAGGCGTAAACCTCACCGTCAGTACCAGGACGGGCATAGATCTCGGGACTGGTATGTAATGCTGGTCGGTGTAAAGAAGAGGGAAGCGCAATTTCTGTGAAAAGTACGTAAGGTGCTATAGGGAAAGCGTGGGCTGGTGGGTGGATGGTGATGCTGTGAGCGCGCGTTCCGGTGATAGGGAGGGCGGGGACAATGCTAGGAGACCAGGCACCTGCTGCGAGGACGACATGGGTCGCATCTAGGTGTATTCGTTCTATTGATGAAACCATATCGGATCCCGTGTATGTAGTAGTGCAATCGACGCCAGTGATATGGCCACTCGATGATGTTCTTATGGAAGTAGCTTTGGTACTAGGAAGGAAGGTTGCGCCGCGCTCTTGAGCAAGCGTAAGCATGCTTTTGGTAAAGAGATAGGGGTGCACTTGGGCAGTGTCATTGAGAGGAGCCATGGGCGTATATGATTCCGTCAGGTCAGGATGCATCCAGTTCAAGTCAGATGGGAGGTCTGTGTTACTCTTATTCCTCTTCGTGTGAAGTTTCTCGCTCTTGAGCCCAAATGTCTTCTCCAAGCTTTTTGGCTGACCAGAAGGGTCCTCATTCGCATCTGAAATACCTGTTGTTACATCCTCACCTTGTCCCTCCCAACTACCACAGTTCACATACCGCCAGCCCCATCTTTCAGACCCGTTGTGGAGTTCTGCCAGCCGTATATGTTCGTCAAACGAGACATCTACCAGAGCCTTTGGATACGCCCAGCGTGCAACGAGGCCCCCAGCTTTTCCAGACGCGCCTTGAGCTGCTCCGTGTGCGGATGTTTCGACGATGGTAACTTTAGTGTCGACGGCGGAAAAAGAGTGATGATGCGTGATGTAATAGGCCATAGTACAGCCTATAATACCTCCACCTATTATGACAATATGTTGAGGAGATTGGGCCATCGTTTGACTCAAGTTTGATCAATTCGACTGTGGTTGCACGGTTGATCTCGAAGTCTTATTTTGCGGAGAGTCATCGGCCCGACAGCTCCGGATATACTTCCAAGCTGGTGTTCGTACACCAGCGACCGCTATACGTATACTATATCATGATACTTTGACATACAGTCCTCCAATTACAATTGCAACGCTTCGGACAAATCGATTACCTGCGCAGCCTATCGATAATATTCCAGTAATTTCTCATGATGCCCCGTTCTAACCTCTGGATGGTTCAAAGTCATTTATCAGTGAAAGATCAGGACCAGTAGCAGCGAAGCTGACCTTGAAGAAACGCCTCAATCTCCCTTGCTTCAACCTTCTCCTTCTGGCATTCGGGCGCAAGTACATTTCATTACGCCCATATTGTCGATGATGCATGAGATGCTCTTGAAGAAAATCCTCTTCGCTGTTCATAGGCTGGGGGAATTTCCTGATGAGCCTCGTGCCTATACCTGATGACAACCGTGACATACTGGTAACTCTGAGGTATAAGGATCATCGTCATGTCGGGTATAGTACGTCGAATGTCTGAATGGATACTCTGTTGTTTCGCGAGGTAGGAGGGGGTTATGCATGCAGCCGACGATTGCAACTAGTGAAACGTGAGTAAGTCCTCTGGAGGGAAGTATAAGTCGTAGGTTTATCATGGGTCTGATGCCGGCTTGGAGGGGGCCCATGACCTTGCTTGGCGACTGACGAGATGGGTTCTAAATAAGTTGAAACGGGCCTGGGATGTAATTGTGTATGTGTTGACTGAGGGTGGGGACGTACCATCGGGAGATCGGAAGAAATGCGTGTACTACACCCTCTAGTAGAGGGTTTCTTCTTGATTAGGCGTAGACTATCGCCCACTGTGGTCCAGAACGGATGATTGGCCAATAAATTTTCAAGGGTCACTCGTTCGGCGTATGTAAGGAATTGCGACGCGGGTGTACTTCTGTTGCAAGGGGCACATGGAACTAACGCTAGTAAGAACCTGATTCCAAATTCCAAATTTGCAATTGAAGCATCGAGTGTTTGTCATAAGAACATCCATGACGGCATGCTAATTTGTAGTTGGACGAGAACATATCGTAGAGATGCCCAACTTCGGCCCTCTTGACACGATCCACGGAAGTAGACATCGTCTCCGAACATCAGATCGGGAAGTCGATAGTGTGATGAGAAGGCGAGGTATCTATGATACGTCTTTTCGAATCTGCAACAGTAACGGCATTTCAACTAAATGAAGATCGAAGGCTTACGGAATCCCTGGCCGGCGAGAAATGCTGTAGCTCAGGAACAGGACCTCTGAACTCGATGAGCATAATCTCGGAGGTATTATTGTAGGAAATTATTTGGGCGGAAATCAATATCAAACCATGTCATTGCGAAACACGATGATTTGTTTAGTGTGCCGTAACAAGTATTCAATTTTAGTTGAGGTCCCGTAAAAAGGAGATGCATAGAGGCCCTTGAACTTTGAGGCGTTCCGGGAGCGTTAGTGCCTGGTAGAAGATATGAGACGTCGGTTCGAAGTGTAACCAGGACATTAACTACCAACTTAAACAAAAAAAACTTACCGACGTAATGGCTCGTTCTCATCCCTCGAAACTCACAAAGTCCTGGGGCCGAGAAAATTAAAATATCTGGACCTAATTTGAATCAATTTGGCATCACGGCAGCCCGTTCGTCTTTGGTATGTTAATTACGCTGACTTGAACCGAAGAGTACAGGTAAAAAGCAGACAAGACCAAAGCAAAGGCTCTTCACAGTACTAGTCTGGTTGACATTCAAATGATCATTGGGCGCGGTGTCTCGTTTATAATTATCCTAAGACTAGTGCCGGTTGAGTGGCAGCCTCCAGGACCCGGCCGGAATGTATGAAGGATGGTCGCAGACAGCATAGTATAGCTAGACCATAGGGCGTAGCTATAGCAAGTGCGCAATATATCTAGCAGCACAGCCTTGTTTCAGAGGAATTAGCCAGGCATTACACAGAGTTCCTTGTTTCAGCATCGGTCGTCGAGGTCAGCTACAAACAACGGTGTTAGTTGACGAAGTCAAGCCCAATGTTTGGCCCTGAGTTTGGTCATTCTTTCCTCTACACATCGATGGACCATCGTTTCAAAATCACTGCGACTACGTACCCTCGATTGCGTGGGTTGCAAGGCATCTCAACCTCATAGTTGCCGTGTCGAACTCATGGCGCAACAATCGACGCGAGATCGTTTATGTAGAATGCCACGTGAACTCTTGGAGAAGGACGCGAACTTGAAAGATGACGGTTGGGCGACTGAATAGTATGTGAACCAGTTAAAGCTAGATAAGGAGCGGTAGTTGACAGATTTATTTTAAACTAGACGCCATCAGCGCTGCCAGCGCTCAGCCACAGTGCCAGAGATTGGTTATTACTATCGCTATATTGTAATCAAGCCACACGGACGCCTATGCTTCCAGACCGCACCTTGGAATTTTCCACCCTTCCGATCGACATCATTCACGTCGTATTCGATATGCTCTCAACCGAGGATCGTTTGGTGTTTTCGAGTGTATCGCGCTGCATTCGACTCGCTCTCCTGCCGCGGATCTTCTCCAAGCTATCTCTCACATCGACATTCAAACAGACGCTTATCCCATTTGCGTTCGAAATGTCAGATCCATCCTTACTCGCTGCCATCAGGTGAGGGTTACTTTCAAGGCGTATCTGACGATTAACGCTGCATTTCTAGACATGGATGTTTACATCTCTCTTGTACACATATCAGCGACTGTAACCGCTCCAGCTTCCAGCTCCTTTTGAATCTACCAAATATGGAGTCGTTCGAGTTGTGCCATGTACCTGCAAGTCACCTCAATTGGGTTCTTCACCCGTTACGTCGGTCTAGAAGGATTCGCAACCTGTCGCTTTCTCTTGAGGCAGGAGAGTGGGCAAAAGTTGTAGCTGGTTTACATGGTCTACAAACTCTCCACATCCTTTGGGGGCAATGCTCTAAACCGAGCTCATTCATCACCCATCCTGAGTTCCCAGACTTCATGCAGGCTCTCATTAAACCCTCAGTGACGACCTTGGAACGCCTTCGAATAGAGATAGCATTGCCGCACGTTAGGACACGGGCACGGTTCAGCCTTGTTCCTTTATGTTTCACCTTGCTTCGCACACTGTATTTTGATACGTGTACCGGCGATGTGACGATAGTCTCTACTTTGCCCGAATCGATGCCAAATTTGGAAGAACTCTGTTTGAACTTGAATGCGTGGGATCGACCCGACCATAAAGTGCGCACGTTATCGATTTCCTACTGTCCTGTAGTTAATGATTTGCTCTTATGATCAGACTCTTTTCGTTCAGTCGTTCTCGAAGTTGAAACGATTGAAACGTCTATCTCTCATCATGGATACATATGCTGAGATCGCTGACTTGTCGACTCTTCTTGGCCCTCTTTTGCCACATCCGGATATACACAAGTTGTTCTCAACTCGTTCAGAGTGGCGAGAGCGCTTTGAAACCGCTCACCTCAGGCGCACAAAGTACCTTGTGAGCAAGTGTTCCGCTCTTGAATATATCACCTGGATGCAGTTTCGTGAACGCGTCGGTGATGTTCAAACCCTGACGCAACTTGTAGTGATAGATGATCCGGTGTCTCTGGACGAGCAGGTCAAAGTCATATGGGATATTTGGGACGCAACATCGTATCAGCGTCGTTACGCTAACAAGCCTGTTCCGGCATATGTGCTTGTGGTAGATGACTCGGCGCGCAAGCTTTCAGGATTCCCATAGTCAAAATAGACAGAGAGTTGTTTTTGCACATACAATGAAGTAGATGTCACGATGTACGACATCAAAATTTGGTTAATGCATGAGTTGGGTGTCGATGATGATACAACTTTATGGTACAAATACAAAATCTGCCCCCATACGCGTGTACCGGGCATGATGTATAATTTATCCCAGCCATCCCTTCCAGTTTGAACTGCTGTGGCGCGAGGGATGAGCAGGGAGACACACCAGCCATCCGGTCAGGCTTCCTTCTTCACTCCTCCTCCTCCTTGCGTATCGACGTGACCACGAATCTCGCCACCTGTCTTAGTTCGGTGGACGGTGTCCCCATTTACGTACTTGGTGTATTGAGACCCGTCCCTGTGGTACGATCAGTGCAAGGCTCATTGGCCCATTGTCTGTGAAAGCATTGTTGCAAGAAGTTGTAAATGAGGACTCACATATTGTCGTAGTGATAACCATTGTTGTCAGGACCCGCCGGTCGATTTATATCAATGAAGGACTGCCAGCCATTGCCCTATGTTAGATTGTAGTTTAGAGAGGCAGAGATATTGTACAATTCAGAAGATGAACGTACTCGACTATTCGTGCCCGACCCTGTTACCTGATTCCCGCTTCCCTTCTATCAAGGATATCAGAACAAGGAGACTTATATGCGAGATACAAAGCTCACCGGGCCCGAGGAAACGGGATCTTTCGTCATCTTTGCTTGAGATCGCAGTACCCAGTGGTGAATTGGGATTATAACGGGGTGGGTTGATTTGGCGAAGACCGTCCCGAATTTATAGAGAAGAAGTGACTGATATAATTTGGGAGGTCTGTTAACAGCTGACGTCCTTTATTGTTGGGTTTACTTCCGGGGAGTGATCGAGTACGGATCTTATTGCGCCCCAAAAGAAGTTCAATAATATCCTCCTCCTCCTGCTCACTGTAATTATCTGATTCATCCACAATGCACAATACTTGTATTTATAGGACGGATTTTCGTCGTGTAATCAGATTTACAGGGCGCGCCATCAATATCAGCTAATTGGGATGTCTACTTCTTCCCCGTCAAAAGTTCGAGTTCGAGTTCGAGAACTTTCAGTCAGGAGGAGGAGGAGGAGGAGGGATATATTATTGAACTTCTTTTGGGGCGCAATATTTATCTCCGTCATAGCCCTGCAAAATGATCCATTACAATTTATCATTCGTAGAAGGAACTCCGCCGTGAGACATATTAGAGTTGCAGAGCCCACAACCTGACCCTTATTATTATTGGGAGATGGTTTACCTCCCAGTCGATCCTCGGTTCGAGAGTGATCAAGTACGAATCTTATTGCGCCCCAAAGAAGTTCAATAATATCCTCCTTCTTCTTACTGAAACCTTTCTATTAAGTTGAAATTCTGTATTTTTAGGACGGGTTTCATCGTGTAACATTTCAATTTTCCGTCTGTCGCTCCGCCGTGAGACCCATCTGAGTTGCAGGGCCCGCCACTAGTATTTTGACATGTAACGCGTCTCTTCGCCCTCGACTGAACATAGATATCGATGTGAGCATCGCTAATCTCGCTATTAGTAACAAATGGTGCTCTCGAAGAACTAGCAATGTTACAATCGATTCAACAATCTACATAGTTATATACGGCTGAACAAGTTCCTATGTGGAAGTATATAATACATGGAAACATACAGAAGAGACACAAAGCCCATACCGTATGAGTACAAAAGTAGCCAAGAGATAGCAGGGATCTTAGATCGCCCCGCTACATTGTGGACAAATCAGCGCCACAACGCCCTCCTCTTCCCCCTTCCTCCGCCTCTTTCCCTTTCCTTTCCTTGTCTTCTGAGACACACTCTTGTCTTCATCTTTGTCCTTGTCCCCATCTTCACCATCTTGCAGGTCAACAACAGCTTTCTCAATCTCAACTCCAACCTTGTCCTCCCAACCTTCCACCTCATCATGCCCGCCCGGCGCCAGGGCAGCGTAAACAATCCGCCGCGCGGTAACCACGGCGCCGAGGTTGCCTGACAGCCCACCTTTGCGGAAGGCGGTTCCGCGCACGATGGGCTGCTCCGCAATGAGCACGAGATCGGGTGGAAGTGCTGCGAGGAGCATGTCGACCGAGTTGGTGTCCATGTCTGAGGAGGACGAGGAGGGAGCAGGGGACGGGGCAGGGGAGGGTAAGGCTAGGGTTGTTAAAGCCCTGCCGCGACCTCTCCCCCTACCTCGGCCTCGACCGCGTCCACCGCCACGGCCCTTACCACGTACGCTTACAGCCGTAGATGGTGTCAGGGTATCATTCAGCGGTGTGCCTACCCTAATTCGTTTTTTCTCTGGTTCCCGAGTTATTTGCTCCACCACCACCACGTCTTCTGATTCCTTTGTGCCTTTTGTGACGGAAGATCCTAAAACTATGTCGCCGTTTACATCGGGAGATGCGCATAGGAGCCTGCGTGCGCGGCTGGCAGCACCCGTATCGGGGTCTACACACCCTGCAGCGATAAGGCAGGTTGCATGGAAGAAACGACGACAGGAGGGGTGTGGGCAGAAGTGCATTAGGGTGTGTGCGCGTGGCGGGGGTTTGGATTTGGATTTTGTCGAGGAAGAGGCTACTGAGATGTTGCAAGGTGCGTAGGGTACATTGCACAGGCAAGAGTATTCGCCAGGCTTGGGCTGTGTTGGGGGTGGCGTTGAGTCGTTTTTGGAGTTGGGAGAGGGCGTTGGTTTTCGCACCGAGATAATGCGCGTGCGGTATTCGAACGTGTATCGCGTATAGAAGGCATCCCAGGGTATGTATGGTTGGGAGACGTTGCCGTCGTTGAGTTTGTGCATGGTTATGACCGCTAGAGATGGCAGTTATGGGCTAGTCTTGGTTAAAGAACTAAGTGGCGCACCGTCGAAGGCAGATGTAGAAACGTAGTCAAAATGATCAGAAAATACGCGTTCATAGGGGCTACATGCATCCTCGTCACTGTGTTCATCAGATAGCGTCGTACTGGAAGATCTGAACAGGCTCACAAGGACTTTACATTGGCGCTGACCTCATGGCCAGACCAGTACCATTGCACGCGCGTCCAGACATCGTTTTCAGCACGCGCACGAACATCACGGATCTTTGCGACCCAATACTCGTGCAACTCGAGCGCTTCGCCAACTTTGCGGCCGTTTGGCAGGATTGTTACACTACAACGGTCAGTACAACTCGCAACTTGGAAGAATTGGCTTACTTGTCTCCCTTTCTGAATGTGTGCTCTTCACCGTCCTCATCTCTCACTATACATACAGCTTCAGTATAAGTTTTGATAAACTGAACATGTTAGAGGTATGCACCGATAAAAGAGCCATACTCCGTCATAGCCGCCCATTCCTTTATTGAAGGTGCACTGGGATCCCCGCCCGTGGTCCTGGATCTACTGGATTTCTTGACAGTCAGTCTTCCCATTCGCAAACAGTCCTTTGTTGAAATAAGTTGATGGTCAACTTGTGATCGAACCCCACGTGGATGCAGGTCTTTGGTTACGTCAGCGTATCTCCTCGCGGAGGCAACGACCACAGTAGTTTGTCTGTCTTCTTTTTCTTCTTCTTCTCCTATTACATCCTTTTACATACTAACAACACACTAGTCGCTGATCTGTCTGATTCTTGGCGGTAGTTATGCTTTTCTATCTTACCGCCCGCATCGTTAGGCATGTCTCTCTTCAACCTTTCTAGGATCTTGCTGATCTTTTATATCGATAAAGTTCTGCAACTGCATTTTTGTATCCCGGATACGCGTCGTACAAGACTCTGAGTCAACGTCCTGCTTCAGAAGAGGAACTAGAGCGCTGGCTCATGTACTGGTCCGTTCTCGGCTGCCTCGTCGGTGTCGAGTATCTTGCAGAATGGCTCGTTTCATGGTGTGTTCATTTTAACTTATATTCATATTCCCTGAACAACAAAATCATCACTCAGGATTCCGTTCTATTACACAATAAAAGCCATATTTCTCCTCTACCTCGCCCTCCCTCAGACTCGCGGAGCATCCTACATCTATACCGCCCACCTCCAGCCCTTCTTCCACGCGCATGAGACTCAAATTGACGCTACACTCGCCTCACTCAAATCCAAAGCCTACCAATTCATCCAAGAACGCTTCCGCGTACTGTGGGATTCCGCTGCAGCATCCTTGCAATCCCAGCCTAATCAGGGAACACAGCCTACGCAGCCTCCAACGCACCCGGGTCCGGTCTCTGGCCCAGCTCAGATCGCTGGGTCACTTTGGCGAACATACGGACCCGGGATCATGGCTTCGGGTGCTGCGCTGATCCGCTCGGCGACTGCCTCAGCTGCGGCGCCTGCACCTTCTTTGCGTACCCCGCATTCGGATCAGCAAACGAGCGCGAGTGTCTTCGAGCGCCGCAGGCAGCTTGAAGCCGAACTTGCTGCTCTCAATGTGGTGCCCGACAGTATCATTCCTCAGACGAAGGGGTCCACGAGCCGTCCACCTTCGTCCGCTTCCGAATTGGGGCTGAGGGAGCGCACGAACTCTGGTTCGGGAAGATTTGAAGAAATCGAGGTGCCGAGCGACGTGGAGGGGTATGAGGTTGATGAAGGCGAAGGCGAAGCAAGGCCGGCGGCCGCGTCGCGGGGGAGCTGGTTTGGGTGGGCATCTGGGACCACGAAGGGAGGGTATGAGAGGGTTAAGAGCGAGTAAGGGGTAACCGAGATGCGATTGGGGATCTCTCATCACCTTCGGATATCGGACTGGATTTGTTTTGCTTTGCATTTGTATAATATTTGACATACATACTGATTTTCTTGCACATAGTTTAATATGTGGTCACATTCAGGTCTGAACAAATTCTGAACAGGAAGCCTGCGTCTGGAGCGACTCAATGGAAACCCTGCAACTTGGCGATTACGGGTGGACGGCCCAGTTTAACCTGGCCCACCAACCACACCTTGATAAGGGGGCGTTCGGTGGGCTACCGCGGGGACTTGGCGGGGACGCTTACCCGCGGTATTTTGGCGGTTTGGCATTTTACAGCCTTCGATCCTCGGAACCATGAGCCAGATCCACCTCGATCTTACCAGCGACATAAGGGTGCATGCAATATATCGTGGATGGCGCCACAGGGTCCAATTCGCGTTAGAAATGGCATCGCCTGATCACGTCCTAGCTAAGTGTCGTCCGCTTACAAATGAACACTGACTCTTCCGAGCTTGAGATGGACTGAAGAAGACTCACTTCGTTGCGGTGTTCATTAATAACTTGGTGTCAAGTGTTAAAGGCTGCGTGCGGATGATGATGTCCATGAGAAGCCCAGTCAGCAGCCAATCTGATTAAGCCATTTTCTTTTGTTCACTCCATCATGCGACTCGGGACACGCGTTCTGCGTGTGCAGTGTATTCAAATCGTCGGTTGAAGGATTCCGAACCGGATATGGAGGACCCGGTTGGAGTCAAGCCTGGCACCGGCAACGAAATCCTTCCTTGCAAGGTAGCAGGGCCCGTCAGAAAATTTCGGGAGCTTATGTTAATATCTTGCCTATAGGAAGTCACTGAATTCAGAATATAGACTACTTCGTGTTTTCCTTGGGCTACATCTTGTTAGGAATGTGTATGATAATGGTATCTCCATATTGACATCAATCTATAGTTCAGCGCAGTGGCGCTGCCTCAATACTCCGATTGAGCCATTTCAAGCGTCCTCTATAAAGCTCACGATTACATATTCGTCCTTCATTATATCGACGACTCGACCATATCCGAATCCAGTTTACAATTCGTAAACGCACGCGTAAGTACTACTACTAGTTCATTGCCGCGTGTTGATCGACTTTCCCACTAGCGTCGAATTGTCAGACACGTACTTATTCAACAGGCAGCTTGGATCTGCGGTTCCCTTTTCAAGAAGGTAAAAAAAATCGCGGTCTACTGGTACATTTCCGACCGCCGACACACTTTTGTAAGCATCTGGGTACTCCTGGGGTACTCAGGCTTTAATTAATTTTGATTCTTGGATTCATACCGCGAAGCGGATGGAGTACTTTCCATCCAATTCCATTTTCATTGGTCGCGTGATAGAAAATCCAACTTGCTATACTTACCTTACCTGTTTGTCATATGGATCTCCGAGAGTTTGAACAAACTTGTAAGATCCATTAATCTGTGTCATTGTTGTCATGCAATGACATAGACATATAGACCCTGGGCTTCTAGACGGTGTTTGGCCATGCATATGGTGAGGTGAACTTCTCAGATCGACGTAAGTGTACTAGCCTCCGTTGTCCGTCATGATTCTTGTGGCAATCAAGCGAACCGCCAGACCGGTACCCTTTGTCGATGTGGCAAATTTATAACTTATAGACAGATAATGAAGGCAGAGACTTGTCAAACTCATACTAGGTCCCAAAATTTCTGGCTCCTGTACCTCTGAAGTTTTGAGCGTTGCAGTGTGCTGCCACCTGATCTAGATCAATCCATCATCATGATTGACATTTATTATCCCCGCCGCGTAACGGAGACAATTTTGGATCAACAATCGATCATACATCCTGCATGCATCTCATCTTTAATTTTTTGCGCAGCTTGAACACGGCACATATCCAGTTTGAATATCGACAAAAAATTGTAAAAATTCCCTCAACGAATGGCCATCCTATATCGTGTGAATCTCAATGACTGTCACGCATCCCTGACCCTGACCAACGAGGACTAGAAGATGCCCATTTGGTAGCACTCCCGAGATCCCCAAATGACATTACATACGTTATGTGCCTGACGTTGGTGTCCACAAAGGACTTCTCCCACAACCTTTAAACCCAACCACCAACTGCCCCTTTGTCTGCACAGAACTCGACCGTTTGCAAGACGACTGAGGTGAATTCGGGCGATGCATGGTCAGCAGGCGCGTAAAGAACCCAGTGCGGCACAGATTCAACGGACTCAGGACAAGGAGTCGAAGCGCGCAAGAGGTATGTCGAACAGTTTGAAAGTTGGGAAGACGCTGACTCTCGCGCTGGTTTTGGGTGTCAGGTGCTCTTTCGTGCGCTGAGTGCAGACGGTTAGCTTTTCAGCGTCATCTTGCCATATTCATGGTCGGAACTGACAATCAACCAGACTCAAGCTAAAATGCGACAAGACGGTGCCCTGCTCAAGGTTAGTGGCACGATAGCAATATCAGCTTCTGCTGATGTTAACGTAACTGCTGCACCCGACTATACTCACTCCTGTATCTCTTCCCATCTCCAGCTGTAAGCGCCGCGGCTGTTCCGCTATATGTCCGAACGGGAGCCTCACCACCGGACAGGGCACGCGGTGAGCTCTAATATTCATGTGAGACCAAGAGGTTCGCTCACACGACATCGTTTTTATTGCCCATCAGATTTGTCCTTGCCGACACAGAGAAGCTCCACCAGAAGATTGCGGCTATGAGTGATCGTATCCGGCAGCTTGAAGATGCACTCGCCATTCTAAATACCACACAGAGCAGGGAAACGCACCCACTGCTCCAGCGCGACCTCCTCAAGATCAAGAGTATTATAGAGCTCCATGCGGCAGGCGAGGGTGATGAGGGACAGGGACTAAAACAGGAAGAGGATACCGAGGAAAGTCAAACAATCGATGCGTTTGGGACTCTTGCTATCCGAGATGATGGCGCTGCGACGTTCTATGGCCGATCGGCGGGCCAAGAGGTGTGTTCTTTGCCTCTGCGACCTTTTCTGTTTTGTATGACTCACCCCCATTCGCTGGTGCAGAGTCTTCTCATCGTATGTGTTGCTTGTTCTCTTTTTTCTCGAAGAAGCCAATTAAGTGTCACCGTAGGGCGAAGTTTCGTCTCCACCATCGACCTCGCAATCCAACTTACACACACCCGAAGCTCTCTGGTCCCCAAACACCGATCTTCCGTCTCACATCAATTCATTAGCGTCTTCCTTTCCATTTTCCTCCCCCCAATCTGCTGGAACCTCACCCATCCCCGTTCCATCTTCGAATGACTTTGACTTTGACACACTTGTTCGTGCATACATCCCTCAATGGGATGAGGCCCGCCGCCTCTGTACCCTCTACATGGATCAGGCTCCCTGGTTCTTTGGCGCCGTCACCCGACGTCAGCTCGAGGAAGAGATCCTTCCTACTTGGTACATTGAGGCTCCCCGTCCACCTACTGCCGAACTCAGTCCTGGCACTCCACATGATCTTGCACTGTTGTACATATTGTTGACATTCGGTGCTCTCACAGATGCGACATCGCCTACGTCGAACGCAGTGGCGGAAGCATATTACACACTGACAAAGGCAGCTTTGTCATTGGCACCGGTTTTGGAGAGGCCCCCGTCTGTTGCAACAGTGCAAACGTTGTCGTTGATGGGGATTTATGAAGGGATGAACGGAGGAGAAAATTCTATCGAGGCCACGTGGGCGCTTATGGGACTGAGTACCAAGCTGGCACAGAGCGTAAGTGGAAGGTCAATGTTATTTTTTTTTGTCATCTGAAATGATGTTTCTTTGTAGATTGGTCTGCGTAAGTCTTAATGTTATCTTAAGTTTTTGGATTGGCTGAAATAAGGCCAGACCGCGATTGCGCGCGCTGGAAGCTCCCCCCTGCTGAAGTTCAGAAACGGCGCGCACTTTTCTGGGAGCTCTTCATAACGGACTGTTGGCAGGTTAGTACTGAGATAAAATATCTCTGAGCCACATACTGACGTGATAAAACAGAGTCTAGCAACAGGTCGTTTAGCAACTTTCTCGCTGCCCTTTGTAGATTGCGAGCTACCCTTTGATCCAGACCAAACCATGACTGATGATGGTGTTGTTCAGCCCAGTTGTACGCTCAGCCTTTTTTCTGCTTCCTGTAAAGCTCATCTATCTCTTAGTCCCATCTTGGAAGGCACGGTTTGGTGCTGAATGTGTCTCAGCAGTGGTTCAAGGCACTCTTACCTCTCGTGCACCGAAGTATTCCATCATACTTGAACTTGACCGTAAAGTGCGTGATATGGAGCTGCCTGCGTATGCACAGGGTGCGCCGCCTCAAGGGGCTGGTCTATCGCAAACAATGAGTCACTTCATGCCAATTAACTATAGAGAGCTCAGTGAGTCAGATCCTGTTTTGTCTTTTTATGATTTTTTTTTTCTGACGGCTGGATGCCTCGTCACGCTTCATTCTAATCTTAATGGCGCATTGTTTAATTTCAGCTCTTCTGTATATCCACCGTTGTTTCTTTGCACATGCGATCTCCAGTCACCCAGCTGATCCTATTCGGAGCCAGTATGCACCTTCCTTCCTCGCCGGATACCGTAGCGCGTGTACGATCATCGGCTCCGTTCGCCACCAGTTTTCGCTATTCCCAGCACAGATTGCGCGGTTCTGGGTTTTGTGGACGCACGCGTTTTCTGGCGCAGTATGTTTTTTCGCTGTGTATGCATCTTTTCGCGTAATTTACTTGTTCATAGGTAATGTTAGCGTCAGTCGTAACTCATGGCTCTCAGTCAAAAGTTGCCCCAGCGGCTCTGTACGAGCTGAGCGTGGCATGTGAGCTTTTTGAACAGGCATCAGCATACGGCGGTCGCGCCGGTAAATTCTTGGTATGTCCTTATAAGCTTCAGACGGCCGTTTCTACTCACCCTGCATCGTTAGCCTATCCTCCAGCGACTCCTCAACAAAGCACAGCAAGTATTCCAAGATACCAACCGGGGCATTCCACCGAACGTTCCTGGAGACATTTTCAAGCCCACTCCGGCAGGCGGTGAACGCAAAGACGAGCTATCCATCTTCAGCGGCAAGACTCATACAGTCGTCACAAAGGCAGCTCCACGTGTACGCCCCCCCACGACGGCGACGTCATCCTCATCTGGATCTCCCCGGTCAACGTCAGACTCTCCGGGCGGCCCCAGTCAGTCGTTTGCTGTGGACAACCCGTCGTTCGCTGGCGTTCATCCAAGCCTTGTCATGGAATTGCGTGGCTTTGACGGCCACATCGCAGCACAGATCCGTGACGCGTATGGCGCAAATGCTCCAGCGATGATTTCGAGGTCGTCGTCGGATGGGTTCCCGGCAGAGATGCCCGTGCAGGACCATTCGCCGCGTCAGCAGATGCAGAGGGAGCAGAGGGAGCAGGCCGAACGCCAAGAGTTAGATAGACAACAGATGGAAATAGAGCAGCAACGACTATATCAACAGGAACAGGAGCGAAGGATGCAAGAGCAGCATGAACACCATCGACAGCAACAAGAGCAAGAACTGCAACGCGCGCAGCAGGCACAGGCTCACCAACAGCAGTTAGAACTCGAACGACAACGTCAGCAGCAGCGGCGACAGCAGTATGCACAGCATCAAGGACAGATGCCACCACAGCAGGCTCAACCTCAGCAATACCAGGCGCAGTATGATGGGCATTACGTTGATCAGCGATCTATAGAGTCCCAAGCCCAAAATAATACCCATCCCGCTCCTGCCCACTCTCACTCGCGATCTGCCTCTGGGAGACAACACCCCGTCCACACGCGATCGGAAAGAGACACTCAGCAACTTCCCCCTCAACAGTCGATGTACGCAATACCTGCGGAGTATCAGGCCCAACATCAAGAATCGGTATCCCCTCCTCAGCCATTAACATCTGCACACGGAAGCCACTTACAGTCGTATAACCCTGCACATCAGGCAGAGTCTGCGCGGCCTGTTACGTCGCATTATACAGGTCACGAACAGCAATATGTTCATATGAGCCAGCCACCTATGCAGCCAATGCACCAAGACGCGCATCAGTATTGGCCTGCCCAAGGTCCAGGATATGCGTCAATTAATCAGGTCGCTCAAGGTCGTGGGGAGAGTGTCCGACAATACCAACACTACACGCCGGAAGGTGCATTGAGAGGTATTGCGGCCGATGATAGTAGCCTTCAGGAGACGTGGCAGTCGTACATGTACAAGGTAAGACTCCTACCTTTATTATTACTTTCTGTTTATGGCTAATGCCAACTTAGGTGGGATCACCTCGTCGTTTCTTCGAGGACTAGCTTTGTGGTGGCCCTGAGACAACTATTATTTTTCATCTACTCTACAGTTTTCTTACTGCTCTCGATTTATGTTTTGGACGACATGTTTGTATCATATATATCTTAAATATGCAGGAATAATAACTACTCATCATCTTTTTACGTCCTGATGTTCGAAAATTTTGACCCACGCCGTGGCGCCTTAATGGCGGCGGTTTCCCAAAATAGGAAGTGAATATGGATGTGGTCCGTTATTTCAACCAACTCTTTGGATCATGCACCCGCCTTGGCCTCGGGAATGCCTTCGAACTTTCCCCCTCTACTCAACCTTACATATACTTCTCACATATTACAATTTCGCCGAAAAGTTGAACCCTTGTTCTATTCTGGCCTTTGGACTGTCGCTGTCATTTGTCTTCGAGTTGTTGCCAATACATAAACATTGGACACACTACTACTAAACCTTCCGTCATGGTTCAGGCTCATAAAGAGGTTCCGCTCGATCTTCTACTAAACATTATCGTTATCCCCGACAATTTCCTGAAGGATGCTCAATTTCTTCACGACTGCAGCACCGTATGCAGGTCATGAGTCCTTGTCCCTACTCAAAAGAGACTTTTTTTCTTCAATCTCCATTGGAACCACCGGCCCAGCCTGGGTGAATCCAAACGAAATTAACTTGATTGCCATCGTGGCACACCCGGCCATGTCCACAAGGGCTCAAGGGAACATGGGGACCTTGACAAGCGTTATGATCCTACGTTTAACCTGTTGGTACGACGTGTTTGGGACTCGGAAGACACGAAGATTCATTACAGTGAACACAGCTGGAAACTCAGTGGAACAACGTCGTGAAGGCTCCATTGTTATCCCCATTTCATTCCAAGCATATTTGTTTCCTGAGCACTGTCATCTGCTTGTTAAAATTTCCATTTAAGGTCTTTCTCAGATATTGAGAACGGTGGATAGGGAGTCAATTTATTTATGCGCCTCGAGAAGAGGATCCAACCCTCTGAGTTGTCGGGATGGATAGTTTGGTTTCGACGCGTCTTGTTGGTGGTGCATTGCTTGAGATCATCACTACACCAGAGGAATAAACAAGGGAAAGATGGTGCGGATGTGTTATCCGGGAGATAGTTACTACGCCTGGCCTTGACGGGGAAGCTAGAAATGGCAGTAGAAAATCCTTACACTCACGACAACTTCGTCGTGAAGCTGCCAGTCATTCGTAGGTGTCAAAACACGAGAAACGACAGCAGATATGTACTGCAGCGTATATCCTTCGATAGATCACCTTGGGGGGCTGAACAAAACTCTTGTCGAAGCAAAAACGTTAGCTTATAGTCTGAGCCCACAAGTCTCGGTTCAACAAGAGTTTCGCCGTAGATATTGAAGATGAAAAGTTATCAGTATTTATGATAGAGTTGAAAATATCATGATGTATGTCGTATGAACCTACAGCCCCTTGCAGAGCATCTTTCCCCTCGCTATTTGAACCCTGCAAAGTGTGACCTCTGTCGGCACCGCAACAACCGCCGCGAGCAAGATGCCTACTGAGTCTGCGAATCCGATAGATCCAATCTTGAACTCCTTCTCCTGCTTCGTGCGCTCAACATCTTGCGTAGATTGCGGATCTGGGCGCTCCTGATTGATGCGGTAGAAGACATTCACGCTACAGCGACCGAACGAGCATGTCAATATGGTAATCGTATAGGTTTGAAAAGACGCACTAGGCGAGGCCGCCACAGATTCCTTCGAGGCTGATGAGGAAGAAAACTGCCACGATACTTGCAGTACCGTCGTCTTCCGAGAAAATTCCGACGGCGGACTCCAATGCCAAGAGGGCGAGAATCAGAGCCTGTAAAATTGCAGGGAGAGAAAGCAGCTTGGCAGGGAGGGGCGGCACACCAAGGGTAATCGAGGACCGCGACAGGAACACAGTGGCTTGATATACGAGCTGTGGTAGATATTGATGTGAGGTGTGCTATTGCACGAGGAAGGAAAGGCTGCGGTACCTGCCATAGAGGATAATAGTCGCGAATTGACTGTATAATCTTGCTGAGGAACGGATGTTCGTCCGCCTTTGGTACGGGGTAAAGGAGGGTTGGTGCGATTCCCTAGAAATAGCCCGTGCCTCAGCAAATAGCGACAGTGGATATGGTTTGCGATGCATGCCTGGTTTATTGTATATTCAAACTATTGAAGCGTGAGATAAATGATAAGACGGTCAAAGGCTTAGCATACCAAGTATACGCAGACTGTTTCGATTTGTGAGATGGATAGATCTGAAGCGTGGACAGAGACTCACACAAGGGTAGCATGTACCTGACCAAGAGGGGCTTGACTAGACGCCACTTGTCGCTCGCAGTCAACGAGGTGCCTCTTTTGGGACCAGGAGGCAAAGTGCCTTCCTCCTCCCCGATCTCATCTTCGGCAGCGGGCAGTGGCGTGTACGGTAACATTGGATCGGCTGAAGGGCTAGATACATCTTCGTATGTTGTTGGGGACTCTGTGTACAGGAAGGCGGAGGTGTGAGGTAGGAGGAGATAGTACGTGGCAGGTATGATGAAAGGCATGATCTGCATAAGAATGGGAATCGTGAAGAACCATCGGTGGAAGAAGGGCAATGTGATGACGCACGGAGGAAAGGCCAACTCCGACTCGTACACCCAAACTGCGAACTTCCCACCAGATGAATGCTCCGACGAGTCCGGCGGCACCAGTTCCAGAGGCGAAGTACCTACATACAGACATCAGGGAGTTTGCAATAAGGAACATTCAAAAGACGAACCCAACGCTCTTGCCAGCAACAGAGGGCGGGGCATAAGTAGTTGAAAGTTGTAAGAATGTCAGTTCGCCTAGGCCTGTTTCAAGCATGCTTGACTAGAAGTTTTCATGAATACATTGTCCACTTACCTGAGGAGAACGACGCAAGGCTGATTCCTAGCAGTCGCATATAAAGACTATCAAAAGCAGCGACGACCTGGACGATGGATAATTAGATTCCGAGTCAAAGCCGAAGAGACAAGTCCTCACAATCATTCCAAAGGAACTCAGCAAGCAGCATCCGATTATACGTTTGACATATCGTATTCGACCTTTAAGAAAATAGGGCCAGCCAACTTTGGCCACAACGGCGGGGGCAATATTACAGAAGGCTATGATGCCTTTCGGAGTAGAGGGTGGTACAAGGTCTAGAGCAGCAGATAATATGATGACGTAGAGTACTAGACATGTAACGGTTAATTGTGAACAGATATTGGCAAAGATGAACTGGCTTACCGTTATTTATGAGGCCGAAAAGAAAGAAAGAGGCACCAAGTTTCCAGGAAAGCCGTCGTTCACGCGCTATTGGGATTGAGAGTTGTAAGTGTGCAATGTTCAGCAAGCTATGCATTTGAGATGACAGTACTCAGTAGACAGTACCTTTCTCGTCCTGTTCGTCCTGTAAGAGCTCGTCGTCGTCGTCGGCCACGGCCTCCCTGTTGAGTGCCAGTTGACCAATGGCGATATTAGACTCAGACACAGGCAACGGACGCATTTCTATGTTGTTTTTGAATTGCAATTGAGTACCAAAGAGTGTATACACAGTATTTTGTGTATTGTGTGGATCCGATGTTGAACCAAGAGAGCCTAGCATCCACCTTGCATGGTAGTGTAATAGGATAGAGAGGATGTGGTGTCAAAGCAAGCACATGTCATGAACCCAAATCGGGTAATTTATCTCGATCTCTCTCAAAGTTATTTGGCTCTGTCTGTGTACCTGCTCAATTCAGTTATTCAGTTAAAAAGTTGTTGTCGAGTCTCGACGACCATGACTTCGATACCAACAACCCGACAGGCAGGACCATCCAATACCAACAAAAAAGCTCGTCGAAAGGGCCAAAAACCTCCTGTCCAAAACTCAAAAGTAAAGAAGACTTCCGAAAGGCAGAAACTGGAAACCTTGGAACAAAATGCTATGAACTTCGTGTGTTGCCATCGTCAAGTTTCTCATTATCATATTACTGAAAAGTTAAAGGTTGCTGCAGATGATTTGAAGCTCTTTTCAGACCTTCCCATCTCAGATTACACAAAGAGAGGTACGTCCAATCCAATCTCAAGTCAGGTCAATCTTTCATGACTCTTCAGGGCTAAAGAAAGCTTTCTTCCTCAACATGACGGATATTCAAGCAAAAAGTATTCCCATATCACTGAAAGGAAAGGACATTCTCGGTGCGGCTCGAACTGGAAGCGGAAAGACCCTCGCATTTCTTGTACCAATTCTTGAGATACTCTATCGCAGAAAATGGGGTCCCGCAGACGGACTAGGGGCGCTCATAATATCACCAACGCGGGAATTGGTGTGTTTATCTGCCGTTTAAAATCAAGCTTCTCACTAAAAACCTTCGCAGGCGGTCCAAATTTTCGAAGTGTTGCGTTCAATAGGCGGACAACACTCCTTCTCGGCTGGGTTGGTCATCGGTGGGAAGAACCTAAAGGATGAGAGTGAGCGGTTGTCGCGGATGAATATCTTAGTCGCAACACCAGGTCGGTTACTGCAGCACATGGATCAAACTGTAGGATTCGCTGCTGACAACTTACAGATACTCGGTGAGTCCTTTATGGATGACCATGTCAAATTTCTTCATTGACCTGTACACAAGTTTTGGACGAAGCCGATCGAATATTGGACATGGGCTTTTCAAAGACACTATCCGCACTTTTATCACACCTACCTAAATCTCGTCAAACACTCCTCTTTTCCGCTACTCAGACCCAGTCTGTCAGCGACCTTGCTCGCCTCAGTCTGAAAAGTCCGATATCTGTTGGCCTGGAGGAAACGGCCCAGACAACAACTTCTCAAAATCTCGAACAGCATTATGCTATCTGCGAGCTGGACAAGAAACTCGACCTCCTATGGAGTTTCATCAAAACTCACCTCCAATCAAAAGTCCTCGTATTCATGTCAAGCTGTAAACAAGTCCGCTTTGCTTTCGAGACATTCTGCAAGATGCATCCCGGTATCTCGCTGCTCCAACTACACGGAAAACAAAAGCAAACGGCCCGGATCGCAATGTACAATAAATTTACTTCTTCAACACACGCAGTCCTTTTTGCGACCGATATCGCTGCTCGTGGCCTCGATTTTCCCGCTGTCGATTGGGTCGTGCAGCTAGATGCGCCAGAAGATGCAGACACGTACATCCATCGCGTTGGGCGTACAGCTCGCTACGAGAGCAAAGGCAAGGCGTTGCTATTTCTCATGCCGAGCGAAGAGGATGGAATGAAGGCAGCATTGGAGAAAAAGAACATTCAGATACAGAAGATCAAGATCCGTGCTAGCAAGACGCATAGCATAGAGAATCAACTTCAAAATCTTGCATTCCAGGATCCCGAAATCAAGTATTTGGGCCAAAGAGTAGGTTCTCAAACGTTGGTTGTTATTGCTGTATTCACCCGCTTTAGGCATTCGTGTCGTATCTCCGTTCGGTACACCTTCACAAGGATAAATCAATATTCAAAGTCAACGAACTCCCCGTTCAGCGTTTTGCCGAGTCACTCGGACTACCCGGTGCCCCGAAAATCAAATTCTTGGATAAGGAAATCGCCAAACATAAGAAGAATGCTTCGAGGACAGTCGAGGCGACACGTGCAGCGGCGGTCAAAGAGAGAGAGGAAGAGGAAGAGGAAGAGGAAGAGGAAGAGGAAGAGGAAGAGGAAGTCAACGCTGAGTCTTCTGCGGAGTCATCGGACGAAGATGAACAAGATGACGAACCTGGTGAAAGCAAGGATGCACCCCCGGCCCATGTCAACACGTCAAAGGTTGGCACAAAACTCTTTTCATTGAACTTGAAACTCATTGTCGAATCTAGAACAACGGTGTCCGGACCAAGTACGATCGGATGTTCGAAAGGAAGAACCAGAACGTTCTCTCTGAGCATTACTCGAAACTTATCGATCATGATCCTGTTGACGACGATGGCGACGACTTTATAACCCTCAAACGTGCCGATCATGCCCTTTCCGATGAAGACTTACCCATGGACCCTGGGGACCTCTCCAAGCGTAAGCTCAAACTCGGGAAAGCCAAGCAAGCGATCGCGAAGAACGGACTTCCGAAGAAGCTCGTGTTTGATGATGAAGGAAAGGCGCACGAGATGTACGAACTTGCGGAAGCAGATGACTGGTATGAATCAAAAGGGGGTCTTGCGGGTGCGCAGGCAGAAGGTAAAAAGTTCGCGGAAGATGAACGAGGGAAGATGAGGGTCGCGGATGTCATGGACAAGGAAGAGGCTAGAGAAAAGAAACGAGAGAAGAAGCGGAAACGAAAAGAACGGGAAAATGGCGAGGTACGTATCGCGTTCCTGTTATTTTCATTTACTTGAACCTTTCGCGACAGGCTGTGGAAGATGGGGACATGGCTCAGGCAGAGCTTGATCCATTATCGGACGACGATGGTTATGTCTCGCCAGAGTTTGACTTACCCGACCTATCCTCCGACGATGACGATGACGATGACCGAACTCTACCACCTTCAAAGCGAAGAAGATTCTCCGACAATCGCCATGGCATCAATCTCCATGAAACTACTGTGGAAGACGACGAAGAGTTGGCTCTGAGGCTACTCCGGAGATAATGAACCTTGTAATCAGTCTTTTCAGATTTGATCCATACATACATTTGGTCAAAACTACCGTCCTAAGCAGGTCCTAAGCGTCCTAAGTAAGTAGTAGACACTCTTCCTGTCCCAGGGGTGATGGAACGAATTTCCCACGATTTATGGCGTGATAAATTTTCATGTTACAAGTTACTTGTCTTCAATATGGCCGCCACAAAGCCTCCCTATAACCTGGCAACGTCCTCATGTTATCCCTCGACAGCTCTGCATTTGACCTAGAAATGCAGCAGCAGTAAAGTCACTGCTGACCGTCCATAGGCTCCGGGCCCCACTTCGGCACATCCATATCGCCACATCGTCGGAAAGGTCTCCAGTCTGCAATTACATAGCTGCGAAGGAAGTGAAGATGTCACGGAATACTAGACCTTCTTATGTCTTCCCTGGACTACCTGCTTTGGAAAGTGAGTGCCCGGTAGCGGTGTATATGGCGCGCCACATCTAAATGTGCATCAGAAATTCCCAGCGTCTAACCATGCGCCACGCTACCAGCGGGAAGCACAATCTAAAAAATGACATCTGACAACAATCATGATAGTCTGAGGCATAGCTATTGTCAATGAACATACGCCGTGACTCGTTATAGCGCATCAAAGTTTTGATGACGTTCTACGCCTCGTCGAGTTATGAGTTGGCATTTGGACCTCCAAGTCATTCAGAGGATCTCGTTATTCACCTCGGCTAGGCAAAAATGAGGCCGGAGACTACAAGATCTTGAGGAGCATTTATCCGCCACCCTTCTTCGCACACTATGGTGGCATATGGACAAGGAGTTTGTCCTCCTTGGATAACGCGTTTCTAGAACTCTCTGTCAGCTTTACAAGAATAATGGACCACACAGCTTTCATTTCGCGGTCCCCAGTGGAGAATATATTCGATTATGGACCAAGAGGCGAGCGATGTCGATGATGTGCCGCACCACCTGCATTAACCATTGGAAAGTACTGCTTTCTCTGCAATCTGTGGGTCTGGGTTGTTTACACGCTAGGAGGAAAGAGGAAAGGACAACCGCGTTGTTTGGTTTTCGATACAACGGTGGCATTTGTTGACAAGTCACGCGAGGAGACCAGTGGCATAACTTCGCGTTTGTAACTCCGTGAACCATCCTTTCAACCAACAACTTGGACTCAAATTAGTCAATCGGCCCCGCTTTGTCTTGCTTTCTCTAGCCTTGCCCGTCAAAGCTAATATGATCACACCACGCTTTGGACCGCGAAGCGGTGATAGCGCATCTACGACTGCCACTGCAGTCACCCTACCACAAATCGTCCCTGTATCTCATTCGGAGAAATACAACGTTACCTTTCAAACTACGCGCGACCAGCAGCACGCACAGACCCCGAGCCCTCTTACCGACGCGCATTCGGACATCTCCCACAACGTCGCCGATTCTCAACCTCTGGTTCAGGAGCAGCCGGTTCACGCGTCAGAGGCCGGTCAACACCTTCCCCCACCGCATTTACCTACTTTCAAGAGTACGGCATCGTCCAGCCACCTTCAAGAAAATGCTATTCACGAAGCCACACTAGATCCAGCGCAGCTGGATGTTGCCTACCCAATCATGAGGCGGTGGCAGTTGATCAGGGCAGAACTCTCCCTTGAAGAGGCCTTCATGCTCCACCATCCTAAAGGGCCACAAAAGAACATAGCCCCAGGATTCCAGCGATCAGTACCGCGAACCTGGTCGACGATTTTGGGGAAAGCCAAAGCGGTAGATACTTTTACGGATACTCCCGAAAACCCATCGCCACGCGATGCTGTCGGCCTGGTGGTTGCAGGAGGCACCCATGTACATGAGGGCTCTCTTTCTGGAACACCAGAATCTCTCGTCGAGCATGGTGGCGAGCATGATATCGCATACCAATCAGAGGACGTGCTTCCTGCCGAAGTTCATCACCATCCACAGGCCTGGGAGGCGTTCGCTGATGTTTTTGGTAACATGGGGCCAATTTTTCCCGAGGCCGAGGGCGTCGACGTCAGGGAGGTGAGTGTCTGCATGCTCTTTCTAATACACAACATTGAAGCCACTCGGCGTAGGCATTTAGCATCTTTGATCTGCCTGAAACAGGTGCCTTTACTGAGGCTCCGGACATACCTGTCTCCCCGACAGTCTCAGAGTCCAGTTATCAACCGGTTGAGAAACACCTCCCCCCCGACAGCCAGGTTAACGTCTCAACCCATGCCTCCAGCATTCCCAAACAGGTCGATAAAGAGAATATCGCGCCTGCACAGCAAAGTCCGATCATGAGAGTTGTTGATGCATTCGCGTTTGTTGACTGCAATAAGGAAGTGGAGGCCCGATGCAAGAAGCGAGCCCTCCCTGGTGCTGCCTCTTCCAGTACTGCACGCCCATCAACCACGGCCGGACAGAAAAAGCGAAAGAGGGCTGAGCCCGGGGCGCTCGCGACCCAGCCTGAAGAGTCTACTCGCCCGCGTAAGAGGACGGTCAAGTCTCGAGGCCGATTGGAGATGCAAGAAGATTTACAGACAACTTCCCCCACATCCCAAAGCTTTGAAGGAATTATGATGGAAGATGACGCCAATTCTCCAATGTATGTAACATGTGCCGAGCACTGTCTCCGCCCTTCACCAAGCTAGACCTTCACTTGAAATCAACTAGTATTACTCGTGATCGTGTGATTGCCTGTTACCGTACTGCGCCACTATAGCCATCGCATCATTGCTCATATAACATCCCTCATCGTATGGCCTTAGCCGTACTACATAGCATTATCTTTGCCGTGGTCTATATCGTATATAATAGATGTATCGCCTAGCCTTACTTCCCACCACTCCCCTTGTACCATTATCACTGGTCCTCCTCACGACCCTAACCCCCTCATATACTTATCAATACACAACATATTGCTTTCTACTTATTTCATATCCAATCCTAGAGGATATTGCACATTTCAAAAACCATTTTTTAAAGAAGAAACGACTCGATTGTGACTGCCGCTTCTATGAGCAACATCTCTTCCCTGAATTTATATATCTACGCCACAATCAATCAATGCTCTTGTAGACTGTCAGGCCTGTCTTCCCTGAGACACAAACTTTTACAAATTCCTCAACTCGGAGTCGTTGGCACACGGGTATACCTTATCTTATCTTTCCCACCACGAGGATGCCCCGTGATCAAAAGTGATGGGTCTTAGGCTGGCAGGCCACCACGAACAAGACGGGCTTCGTCGTCGTCCACGATGTCGACGTCTCTAAGTCGCAGCCGTCACCGTCGCCATTCATCCCACCCAGGCTTCTCTCATCTCTTGACCTCCGTCCTTGGCTCGCCGTTCCTCACAACGGCGGACCTTCCAGAGCTCGTCGACGGCGCCCCACTCGTCGTTCCCCACGCACATACGGTCACACGCCCACCGTCGCCTACGCCCACCATAGACTCGTCATCTTTCTCTTTCGTCCAATTTGATCCCAACGCCTCAATACCGAATCGCTCACCTCTTAAGAGCATCTTACCCCGCATCTGGGATGTTCTTTCGCCGCCACGGCCTCCTATCTATTCATTCAGCTACAGTCATGGATCAAATAAGATGCGCTCCAGCTCGAGGTTCTTGGATGAGTCAATTGACTACAGCGAACTTGAACCGCTCGACGGCGAAGAGGGGGAGCTCATCGCCGTTGACGACGAGGCGTGCTTCTTTATTGATTCTGCGTGTGGCTCACGCGCAGTAACTGGAATTGGTGCGTCTATTGGCTGTCCGCTTTCTTGTGTCTCAGTAAAACCCCTCTTGCACGGTTTTCCCTTATTCCTTTCTTATTTATGAAGTTGCCAACAAACTGGACACTGATTTGCCCCTAACCCTAGATATCATTACTCTCCTGCCTCCAGAACTTGCGCTAGACATTTTCGTGCACATTTCTCCCGCCCCTGAGGGTCTGCAAACCATACTTACCTGCGGTGCCGTCTCGCATACCTGGCGAGTTCTGTCGACAGATAACACCGTTTGGCGGGCCCTATTTCTGGCACGCTGGAACGTCGACCTAAACCGACATCGCCGATCCATTGTTAGCCCCGGCCCTACGATCCTCCGTAGGAAAGATCCAGAACCGGTGACGCCTCCCAGACAAATAACAGCCGAAATAGGAAAGCCTAAAAAGAAACGCAAGACAAGGCGACTGTTTTCAAATAACAGTTCCTCAAATAACAGTTCCTCTTCTTCTCCCTCTTCATCGTCTGCCCAACTTTCAAGACCTTTGCCACGAAATTTCTTCGCCGGTATTCATCAACATCAACACCCATCATCTTTGGTTTCTGGCTCAGGCCTTGAAACGTCTCCCTATCACCCATCAGACCTATTCACACCCTTTATACCTAAACACCGAAAAAGCCCTAAACATGCACCACTTCAGCTCGACTGGTACGCACTATACCGCACGCGACTGGAGCTTGACCGGCGGTGGGACGGGTCCTCACTCGTACCTGTACCTGCACCCTCACCAGCTCCATCATTCAACAACGTTCCACCGTATCCGCATCCGTATCCTTGGGGACACCAAGTCCCTTATCCACGCGCGTCCCCAGTCGCGTACACGATGGTGCCCCAATACCCAAAAGCGCCGAAACGGATACCATTTGCACCCCAGATTCTGTCAATCGAGGGCCACACTGACAGCGTCTATTGCATTGAGTTCGATTCCAAGAGGATTGTTACGGGATCGAGGGACCGCACGATAAAAGTATGGAGTTTAAAAGACGGAAGGTTGTTGGGAAGCTTCGGTGGTGGGTCACCAGAAGGGCACACAGGCAGTGTCCTATGCCTCAAATTTAGCGGAGACTGGGATTGCGACGAAGGCGACGACGACGACTATGGCAATAACAAGAAGCAGGGGTTTATGGTGAGCGGCAGCTCCGATCATTCAGTTTGTGTATGGAATCTGTGGACGGGCTCACGCGTCGGGGAGGAGGGAGATCGAAAAGTCAAAGGCGAACTACGATCTATTCTCCGCGGACATCTCGGGGGTGTTCTCGATCTGCACATAGACGATCACTGGATTGTAAGTTGGTGAGTCGGCATATTACGTGAGGTTGGGGGTGTGGCGCAGGTGCTGATATACTTTTCTCTGCAGTTCCAAGGATACAGTAGTTCGGGTCTGGGACCGAGACACTCTGGAGCCTGTGAGGGTACTGAGAGGACACGAGGGGCCCGTTAATTCGGTAGGCTTACAGAATGGGCGTGTTGTAAGTGTCGAATTCCATTCAGGTTGCCTACGGCTTATAGATACCTTGGTAGGTCAGCGCCAGTGGTGACGGGAAGATGATCCTTTGGGATATCACTAGTGGTGAGCGTATACGCACGTTTGATGGGCATGATCGCGGTCTCGCCTGCATCGAATTCAAGGTAACTCATGTATGTCATTTTTTTGAGTTATTTTAAAACCCGTGTAACCAGGATGGCGTGATTGTATCTGGATCTAATGACTGCAAGATCAAAGTATGGAACGCGGAGACAGGAGAGTGCGTACGTACGCTCCTGGGACACGAAGCACTTGTGCGGGCGTTGTCCTTCGATTCCAAAAGTGGAAGGCTCGTAAGTGCAAGCTATGACAAGGCGGTTAAGATTTGGGACCTTAAAAGTGGTCTGTTTAATTACCGAGCACAAAACATGGGCGTTTGAGCTGACGCACAATATAGGCAAACTTGTACGAGAGTTCAAGAACACACACACCAGTCATATTTTTGATGTCAAGTTCGACGCAGCCAGGATTGTCAGGTGATGTTCTGAAGAACTGAAGTGATTTATATGCTCTGACATCGCCTCTGCAGCACGTCACACGACCATAAAATCGTTATCATCGATTTCTCTCAAGGACTTGACACATCACTGTTCATTTGAAAACTTGGAAATAGCCAAACCCCATCCGCTTTCTTTCTTGTAATTTACCATGTTTGCTATTCTGGACCATCGCTTTGCAATTGTTATCTTTTTATGATACTCTTATCATCTTTCATCCATCCACTTGTTTATTTCTCGCAATCCCTCTCCCTCGTGTACCATCAAACTATCTTGACACCCCGTTACTCGATCCTTGCCTTGTATGTATGTATATATATTCTGTATTTGTGTATATGTTTAGTGTACATCTTTTTTCTTCTCGGCCAACTTGTATCTTTTTCTGACGGATTGGAGCCCAATGCAATGGATTTCTTGATTGCGTCAGATCCTACCAGGAGGCGAAGACGCCCTGGTACCCTGCAATTCCAACGGTTCTGTCAGAATGTACGTCTATTTCTGATATCTATTAGACTGCCCCAATGATCAAAACTTAATCATGCCAGACTCTGTACTGCCACGCATTGTCCGTAGTTACATATTTGACCACAGCTTGCTTCAATTCGTGATGCAGTCCATGTCGGAAGAAGCAGTGTCAGCATACTTAGTTAGCGATGGATGAAATCAGGAATGTGATTAATAAGACAAAGACTCAAATTGCAGACTCGACCGTTTCATATGCTGGTGCTGGGGATTCTGTACGCATTGCGCGTGCTATACGTGTAACGCCTGTGTGAGAAATCGTATTGCCACCGTCCTCCGCGTAGGCTCTCGAGGGGCCGGGCACATTAGCGTGGCTCGCAAGAGTATCGTGATAAAAACCTTGGTCAAGGGCTGAACTAGTGGTAGGACGCGCGGCTCCGTGTGGCGTTAAATCAGTGATGACTGCAATTTTCGTGTCCCGTTTCCTCTGTGCGCGACTTTGATTAGCCGAGAATTGACTGGGGAGACGCCCGTAATATTCGCACCTTGTACCGCGAATGATTATCCACAATTGGAATATTTGACCCGTCCTCAACCGAAAAGGTTGACACCGTGTTTGACATGCTGGCAGAACATGGCGTGCGTTCCACCGGAGAAGGATAGGAAAAATAGGACTTCCTCATTTTGTCCTTGGATATCGTAGCAGGAGATCCAACAGTCATATCGTCTAGAGCAGCACTAGATGACTGTGCCTCCCTCATGTAGGGCGAAATGATTGCGGCGTGGCGTCGCTCAACTTGAATGGACCCTTTTCTCGAGAATCTGATACAGAACTACACCACAGCCATTCAACATTCGGAGAGATGCAGTACTCTGCTCAGGAGCACTCACCAGAATCCCTAGGATCGCCAACAATAGAGCTACTGGACTGCCAACAGATGTACCAACGATTGCGCCAACTGACAGCCTGAAAAAGTCAATAACTAAATGCGACAATCTGGCAGCCAAGTTGTACCTAGAGGATCCTGGGCCTGATGAGGGTGTTGCGGTATTGGGACCTATGGGAGAAGTCGCTGCCTGCATCGGGCCCGTCGTATTTTGAGGCCTGAAATTGCCAAATGAATGTCATCTTTGTCACGGAATTCATGATAACGCACGACGTCGCCGTGGTATTAGTTATTGTGAGGAGGGTTGCAAAGTCAATTGCGAATACCGCATCATCTTGATTGACCACGTGGAGCGTGTGGTTGCCAGCTTCGATATAGCTCAGGTAGTAAAGGAGGACCTGGACAGCAGGCATTGATTGGGCAGCCCGATATGACTGTAGAGGCTGATCATCGAATTGAACTGTATATGGTCCGTGGTCGGGCCCGACCGATCCATATAAACCAATGGCGTCGACTTGTATGGAAGATCAGATGACTCTTTCTCCGATCATCGAGCGGGTTGCATACCCTAAATATTGTCAGCTATAGCCTCGAAGTGGAATATACTACTCACTGAAGTGAAGGTGAAATCGAAGTAAGCGCCTTTCGTTGATGTCTGGCTTGTATGAGCGATATTTCAGTCTTTGCGACGTCGAACAAAAAAGAACAAGATCCTTACTGCCCGGTACCTTGGTTAAAGCTGGTCGAGTTAGCTAACGACGTCGACCACAGGCCTTGCTCATAATGGAACACAGGCTCTACATCATCCACTACTAGCCGAGCCAGAGTACCATTTTCCTGAGCTATACCCGAAATCCAAGTCACCTAGAGAGAAATATTCTTTTAACGCCATCAAAAGCCACCATTCAAGAGATAGCTTACATAGTCAACATATAGGACAGCACTTTCGTCGACATTGTTGATGGTGACGGTGTGTTGTCCGGAATTCAGTGAGTTCGTAATATATAACTCAGCCGCTTGAGTGGTCGAAGTGACCGTCCCCGACTTGAACTGAATGTTACCATCAATGTTTACAGAAAAAGTGCCATTGGTGGACCCAAAAACAGTGAGAGAGTTGCCGTCAAAGTTCCAAGTCATCGTTGCGTTAACTTGTTGAGTCTGTGAAAACGTTTTCCCATAAAAGCTATTCCAAAATTGTTAGCGCTGTGACGGTGATGGCGAGCAAGGCATCCATACTTATTCGCAATTGTGTCGGTATTGCCATTGTATTGTATCCAGGCATTGGGTGGCTGATATGAAATCAGAGGACTTTCGTCGTCGATTGTTATGGGTACGCCCACTGGCATGATTGTGGGTGTGGGAGAGCGGTACAGAAGGATTTCTCTGAGCGATAGAGTGTATATATGTAGCCAGTTCATACCAGTAGCTTGACTTGACACCAACTGATGATCAGCATCGAGAATTATACAATGTTTGACATGAATACGATCCCTACTTTGTTCAACGATCCTAAGCTAATACAATATCCTTTTGAGAAGTGAAGCAACAGAGATATTGTTTAGCGCACCTTGAGCACAGTTGCACCACATTCCATGTAGTGGCGAGATAATGCGTCCATTATCGAGTCTACACTCACACGACGTCCGCCCTGTCAACCCCATCGAAGCGCTGATACCAACCTCACATAAAAGAGATACACTGGCATCGGACATGGGATCCTGACAACCATACGACATGCCGCACTCTCGGCTTCTGGTGATAATGCAGAAGCAAGGAATCGAGAAAGACAGTGACTGATGGAGCTGCACTGAATATGAAAATACCCAGGAGGGGTGGCCGGTGATTATTTATGTTGAATTTGCGGTGTTATCGTTGTGACCAGTGGATGATTATTAGTTTCAACGTAGATTATGTCGGAAGGCGATCGGCGTGCTTCTCCACTGAGTTTCCTTGTGAATATACACCCTGATAACATTTGACAGGAAAACTTCCCATCATCGATATCAGATCAACTTAGATCACAGCCAGAACCACAGTCATAAACATGTAATATGACAGCTGTCGCAACGAAGCAGGAGGTAGCAAATGCGGCATTTATGACGAAATTGAGCAGCACTCACGAGTATAAGCCTATCAGAAATAGCAGCATCTAAAGTAATAAAACGATTCATTCATCATGGTGTTTGCACATGAGATATGTAGCAAGAGCCGAGGAACTGCACATCGACATCGTCGCTCGTTGCGGACGCATGTGTCCATATGTAAAAAAGCGATGTCAACATGGCGGTGGATGAATGAGGCATAGGCTCAAATTGTAGACTCCACCGATTCATACGTTGGTGCTGGCGATTCTGTGCGCAATGTGTGTGCCAGGCGTGTATTGCCTGTATAAGACATAGCATTGTCATCATGCTCTGCGTAGGCTCTTGAGGGGCCGGGAACGTCAGCGTGGCTCGCACGAATCTTCTGACCAAAGCCTTGGACAGGTTCTGAACTAATGGTAGGACGCAGGGTTCCATGTGGCGGTAAATCAGTGATGACCTCAATTTTCTTGCCCCATTTCCTCTGCCGAATTTTAATTAGCCAGACATTCACGACAGATCCTGTATAACGAGTACCTTTTTCCTATCCACAATCGGAATATTTGACCCGTCCGCAACCGAAATGGTTGATACCGTGCCTGACACGGTAGCAGAATACGGTGCGCGTTCCACTGGAGAAGGGTACGAGAAATATGACTTTCTCATCTTGTCTTTGGATATCGTAGCAGGAGATCCAAGAGTCATATCATCTAGAGCAGCACTAGATGACGGTGCCTCCCTCATGTAGGGCGAAATGATTGCGGTGTGGCGTCTCTCAACTTGAATAGCCCCTTTCCCCGAGAATCTAATACAGAACTAATCGACCGCCATTCAACATTTAGAGAGTTGTAGTAATCTACTCAGGGACACTCACCAAAATCCCTAGGATCGCCAACAGTAGAGCTACTGCACCGCCAAGAGATGCACCAACGATTGCGCCAACTGACAGCCTGAAAAAGTCAATAACTAAATGCGACAATCTGGCAGCCAAGTTGTACCTAGAGGATCCTGGGCCTGATGAGGGTGTTACGGTATTGAGACCTATGGGAGAAGTCGCTGCTTGCGTCGGGCCCGTTGTACTTAGAGACCTGAAATTGCCAAATGATTGGTATCATTGTCATGCAGTTCACGATAACGCACGAGGTCGCCGTAGTATTAGTTATCGTGGCGAGGTTTGCCCAGTCAATTGCGAATACCGCATCGTCTTGATTGACTACGTGGAGCGTGTGGTTGCCAGCTTCGATATAGCTCAGGTAGTAAAGGAGGACCTGGACAGCAGGCATTGATTGTTCAGCTTGATATGATTGTGGAGGCTGATCATCGAATTGAACTGTATATGGTCCATGGTCAGGCCCGACCGATCCATATAAACCAATGGCGTCGACTTGTATGGAAGATCAGATGACTCTTTCTCCGATCATTGAGCGGGGCGCATACCCTAAATATTGTCAGCTATAGCCTCGAAGTGGAATATACTACTCACTGAAGTGAAGGTGAAATCGAAGTAAGCGCCTTTCGTTGATGTCTGGCTTATTATGAGCGACACTTCAGCACTTGCGGTATCGAGTTAAAAAAAGAAGATCCTTACTGTCCAGTGTGTTCCAAAAAGCCGGTCGAGTTAGCTAACGACGTCGACCATAGGCCTTGCTCATAATGGAACGCAGGCTCTACATCATCCACTACTAGCCGAGCCAGAGTACCATTTTTCTGAGCTATACCTGAAATCCAAGTCACCTAGAGAGAAATATTCTTTTAACGTCATCCAAAGTCACTATTTATGTAAGAGATAGCTTACATAGTCAACATATAGGACAGCACTTTCGTCGACATTGTTGATGGTGACGGTGTGTTGTCCGGAATCCAGTGAGTTCGTAATATATAACTCAGCCGCTTGAGTGGTCGAAGTGGCTGTCCCAGATTTGAACTGAATTTTGCCGTCAATGTTTACAGAATAGGTGCCATTGGTGGACCCAAAAACAGTGAGAGCGTTGCCGTCGAAGTTCCAAGTCATCGTTGCGTTAACTTGTTGCGTTTGTGAAAACGTTTTCCCGTAAAAGCTGTTCCATAATCGTTAGCACTGTAACGGCAATGGAGGAGCGCATTCAGACTTATTCGCAATTGCGTCGGTATTGCCATTGTATTGTGTCCAGGCATTGGGTGGCTGATATGAAATCAGAGGACTTTCGTCGTCGATCGTTATGAGTACGCCCATGATCGTGGGTGTGGGAGGAGAGCGGTACAGAAGGAATTCTCTGAGCAATAGAATGTATATAGCCAGTTCGCACCAGTAGCTTGACTTGACACCAACTGATGATCAGCATCGAGAATTGACCATACAATGTTTGACATGAATACGATCCCTACTTTGTTCAACGATCCTAAGCTAATACAATATCCTTTTGATAAGTAAGCAACAGAGATATCGTTTAGCGCACCTTGAGCACAGTTGCGCCACATTCCATGTAACGGCGAGATAATGCGTCCATTATCGAGTCTACACTCACACGACGTCCGCCCTGTCAACCCCATTGAAGCGCTGATATCAACCTCGATACACTGGCATCAGACGTGGGATCCTGACAACCATACGACATGCCGCACTCTCGGCTTCTGGTGACAATGCAGAAGCAACGAATCGAGAAAGACAGTGACTGATGGAGCTGCACTGAATATGAAAATACCCAGGAGCGGTAGCCGATGATTATTTATGTTGAATTTGTGGCGTTATCGTTGTGGCCAGTGGATGATTATTAGTTTCAACGTATATTATGTCGGAAGGCGATCGACGTGCTTCTCCACTGAGTTTCCTGGTGAATATACGCCCTGATAACATTTGACAGAAAAACTTCTCATCATCGATATCAGATCAACTTAGATCAGAGCAAGAACCACAGCCATAGACATGTAATATGACAGCTGTCGCAACGAAGCAGGATATCTCAACAAACCAAGCAATAGGTAGTAGAAACAGCATTTTATGATAAAATCGAGCAGCACTCACAAGTATAAGCCTGTCGGAAATAGCAGCGTCGAAAGAGATAAACGATTCATTCATCATGGTGTCTGCACATTGGCCCTGGCATCGACATGAGATTGTAGCAAGAGCTGAGAAGCTGCATATCGACGTTGCGGACGCAGCTCATGATGGAGTCCACATGGGAAAAAGTGATGTCAACATGGCGTTGGATGAATGAGACATATGCTCAAATTGCAGACTCGACCGATTCATACGCTGGTGCTGGTGTTTCTGTGCGCATTAATATCGTGCGTGCCAGGCGTGCATTGTCTGTATAAGACATGGTATCATCACCATCCTCTGTGTAGGTTCTCGAGGGGCCGGGCACATCAGCATGGCTCCCACGAATCTTCTGACCAACACTTTGGATAGGTTCTGAACTAATAGTGGGGCGCAGGGTTCCATGTGGCGGTAAATCAGTGATGACCTCGATTTTTTTGCTCCGTTTCCTCTGTCGAACTTGCATTAGCCAGACATCCAGGAAAGTCATAAAATGAGTACCTTGTTCCGAGAATGACCATCTACAATTGGAATATTTGACCCATTTTCAACCGAAATGGTTGACACCATGTTCGACATGATAGCAGAATATGGTGCGCGTTCCACTGGAGAAGGATACGAGAAATATGACTTCCTCATTTTGTCTTTGGATATCGTAGCAGGAGATCCAAGAGTTACATCATCTAGAGCAGCACTAGATGACGGTGTCTCCCTTATGTAGGGCGAAATTGCGGGGTGGCGTCGCTCAAAAATGGCCCTTTTCCTCGAGAATCTGATACAAAACTAATCCACCGCCACTCAACATTTGAAGAGTAGTAGCAGCACTCTGTTCAGGGATACTTACCAGAATCCCTAGGACCACCAACACTAGAGCTACCGCACTGCCAACCGAGGCACCGATGATTGCACCAACTGATGGCCTGGAAAAGTTCATAACTAAATGCGACGCTAGCAGCCAAATCCGTACCTAGAGGCTCCGGATCCCGGGACTGATAAAGGTGTCGTAGTATTGGGACCGACGGGAGAAGTTGCTGTCTGCGTCGGACCCGTGGTACTTCGAGACCTGAAATTGTCAAATGATTAATATTGGTATATTTGTCACATAGTTCATGATAACGCACGAGCTGGCCGTAGTATTAGTTATCGTGGCCAGGCGTGCCCAGTCAATTGCGAATACCGCATCATCTTGATTGACTACGTGGAGCGTGTGGTTGCCAGCTTCGATATAGCTTATGTAGTAAAGGAGGACCTGGACAGCAGGCATTGATTGGGCAGCTTGATATGATTGTGGAGGCTGATCATCGAGTTGGACTGTATATGATCCATGGTCGGGCCCGACCGATCCAAATAAACCAATGGCGTCGACTTGTATGGAAGATCAGATGACTCTTTCTCCGATCATCGAGCGGGTCGCATACCCTGAATATTGTCAGCTATAGTCTCGAAGTGGAATATACTGCTCACTGAGGTGAAGGTGTAATCAAAGTAAGCGCCTTTCGTTGATGTCTGGCTTATATGAGCGATATTTCAGCCCCTGCAACGTCAAATCAAAAAAAAAAAAAAAATCCTTACTGCCCGGTGCGGTCCCAAAAGCCGGTCGAGTTAGCTACCGATGTCGACCATACACCTTGCTCGTAATGGAAGGCAGGTTCCACATCATCCACCACTATCCGACCCACCGTACCATTTTTCTGAGCGATATTTGACATCCAAGTCACCTAGAGAGAAATGTTCTTTAACACGCCACCAAGAGCAACCATTTTGAAGATAATTTACATAGTCCACATATAGGACACTTTCGTCCACATTAGTGATGGTGACGGTGTGTTGTCCGGTATTCAGTGAGTTGATAGTAAATAATGAAGCCACTTGAGTGGTCGAAGTAACCGTCCCCGACTTGAACTGAATGTTGCCGTCAATGTTTATAGAATAGGTCCCATTGGTGGACCCAAAAACATTGAGTACGTTGCCGTCAAAGTTCAAAGTCATGGTTGCGTTAACTTGTTGGGTTTGTGAAAACGTTTTCCCGTAAAAGCTGTTCCATGACCCGTAGTTAGTATTGCAACAATGAAGTAGCAGCAAGGCATTCAGACTTATTCGCAACTGTGTCGGTATTGGTATTGTGTTGTGACCACGCATTGGGTGGCTGATATGAAATCAGAGGGCTTTCGTCGTCGATAGTTATAAGTACGCCCATGATTGTGGGTGTGGGAGGAGGGCGGTAGAGAAGGATTGCTCTGAGCGAGGAATGTATATGGCAACTTCACATCAGAAGTCTGACTTGATACTACTGATGATCAGCATCGAAAATCGACTAGCTGCAGGCAATGTTGACATGGATATGATCCTATTTTGTTCAACGATCCTAAGCTACAATGTCCTTTTGAGAAATGAAGCAAGAGAGATGCTGTTTAGCGCACCTTGAGCACAATTGCATCACATTTTATTTAACAGCAAGAAACGCATTATCAAGTCTAGATCGACATGATGTCCGCCCTTTGAACCCCATCGAAAGTGCTGATACTAACTCACATAAAAGAAATGCAAGGCTGACACCGGACGTGGGATCCTAACAACCATAATACAACATGCCGTACTCTCGGCTTCTGGTGTCACTGCAGAAGCAACGATTCGAGAAAGACAGAGATTCAACATCGAACACAGCGACTGATGGAGCTGCTGATCATGAAAATACCCACTGGCAGGACTTCGTTTTTGATTTGTAGCGTTGTTGTGACTAGGACACCTCCCCTTAGTTTCAACGTAGATCCTGTCGGTAGGCAATTATATCGGCGCGCTTGTACCATCCACTGAGTTTCCTGATGAATATGCACTTGAACAAATTTCGATGGAAAAAGTTACCGTCATCGATACCAGCTGGGTGTTTTGTGATACATAAGTAGTTGCACATTGGCAAACAATATCAAATGCCTTCTTTTCTTGAGGATCAATTAATCGCTCTCGATCACAGCGATCAAATGCGAATTCTTGCGTCAAGAAGGGCCACGTGATTTTCCCGTTCTCTACCTTCTCCACATCTGTAAACGATGTTGGTTTCCCCGACATGCTGGACTCTCCTTACTTTCCCTTTTTTACTCCCACCCTCCACTCCCTTTTTGTTGAGATATCTACATTACACTTGTTAATTTTTTAATGAGCATGGCAGCCACTAGTGGAGCCGTTTCTGGGGTGACCCGTCCTCATCCCCCGTTTCGGCTTTGCGAACTGGACCCTGGTGCAAACGCCAGGCTCATCCACCCCCCAACGAGAGGTGGCTGTCCACCATCCTCACATATAT
>JABAJS010007690.1:9101-39501 GCA_018221635.1 Tephrocybe sp. 10521TJB
AGGAGGCTCTGTGGGACGCTCATGGACAGAGTCCTTTCTTGCTAAAGTGGGACGTGGAGGAGGCGGTGATAAGATTTCCAGATCGTCTGTGTCCGACACATCTGTTGAGGTCTGTCCGTCAGAATCGGTTGAAGGAGACGAGCTGTTATTGGAGGTAGCCACAAAGTAATTGCCTATCCCATAAATTTAGTCATCAAGATATGATGCTTTGGAAAGTGAACGTACCATGAATTGCCTGAGTGTATCTCTCATGCTCGCGGCCATTCTCCTCTTTCCGATCCCTATCTCGTAAGCACTCTTCCTTAGAGCGTTCCTTTTCATGGCGCTCCGCTTCTTCGCGCTCTGCTTCTTCGCGCTCTGTTTGTATTCGCTGCTCGCGCGCTATCTTCTCGCGCGCTATCTCCTTGCGCTCTTTCTCTATCGTCTCGCGCTCTTTCTCTATCTCCTCGCGCTCTTTCTCCATCTCCTCACGCTGGCGCTGCTCCTCCACTCTCTGCAAGTGCTCTTGAGTCCATCGCTCCTCCTCGAGGCGCGCAGCCTCCTCTTCCTCCTGCCTCCTCCTCTTCTCCTCTTCTTCTCTCTTCTTCCTCTGCGCCTCCTGTCTTTCCTTTTCCTCCTTTTCCCTCTCCTCCTTCTGTCTTTCCTTCTCCTTCTTTGCCCTCTCCTCCTTCTCCAATCTTTCCTTCTCCAATCTTTCCTTCTCCAATCTTTCTTTCTCCAGTCTTTCCTTCTCCTCCCTTTCCTTCTCCTTCTCCTTTTCAACTCTCTCCCTGTCCAGTCTTCCTTTCAGTCGCTGCCTCTCACTCTCCTGGCGCGCCCTCTCTAACGCGCGCTCCCTGTCGAGACGCTCCTTGTCGCGACGTTCTTTCTCGAGACGTGCCTGCTCAAGACGTGCCTGTTCAAGACGTTGACTCTCGAGACGCTTCCGCTCCCTCTCCGAGCGCTCTTTCTCCACCTTTCTCGCAGATTCCTGAGCCTCCTTCAGTTTATTCTCCTCCTCCTCCTTCATCTTCTTCTGGTCTATCTTCCCCTGCCGCTCCCATTCCTTCCGCTCCCGCTCCTTACGATCCATAATACGACGTGCTCGTTCCTCTTGTTCGGCCCAGTTTCCTTGTGGTTCTGGCGGCGACTGGTGCAGCCCGAGACGTTCCAGTCCTCTAAGAGATCGCTCGCGTCGTTCTTCGGTAGTGAGTCCTCGCTCTGCTGTATCGCTTCGCGGTTGCGGCCATGCAGGTTTTGCGGATGATGGGGTGGGTTCCCCCACGGTCGATTGGACGGTCTGCGTCTGCCCAGCCGGAGCCGGTTCAGCAGTGCTCGGGCTTTGGGCATCGTTTTGACTCTTGATCCTGTTCATGATATCATGCTGCTCCTGAACAAGTGCATTGCCCCACACTGGGAGCATGTCTCCTCCAGCAGCCCAGCGGCGCTCCTGGCGTTCGCGTTCCAGTTCGGCTTGGAAAGTACCCTCTGCGAGATCTTTGATGTTATCTTTGGCCTGGTGATACTCCTGAGTAAGGGCCTCGCGCTTTTCAGCAGATATTATTCCCTTTGCAAGCTCTGCCTTGAAGTTCTTCTCCGCGTCGTCATACATAGACGACAAGCCAACCCGAATCTTCTCTCGTAGCGCATCCTTCCACGCTTTATCAGGCTCTAATTCGGCCTGATTAACGTTCTTCAATGGGCTAGCAAGAGGTGCACGAGGTGCAAATGTTGTCATCTACAGCAGAGCACTGGTCTCGTGGGTTGACAGTGACGTCCGCAAACTGCAACAGATGAGGCGATACCGCAGAGGATAGTTGGGGAGTGAATAAAGGTAGGCTAGAAGCCAGAGAAAGTACGGCAGACAATCGGCAGTAGGGCTCCCCGTAAGAAGGCTCGACGTCCACGAGTAGGCCCTGACTGCCTCATGTTAAGGACACGCGTTTTATAGAAATTCTATAAAGTCTGTGACTGAACTCACACTGAATCTTCAACCCTAATGGACTCTTCACTCTCGCTACAGAACAGTGCCAGTCAGAGACGACGTGGTCAATCGGAGACGCGTTAAGGGAGTTGTGGTCCCCTGTTGTTGGGCGGCTAGGCCCCCTCAACAAGGCCCGGATCATTTGCCCGGATATTATCTTATCACCCACATCACCGCCCTTGAACGGACTTGTCAAAGCTGGGTGTTGCAGGATACACCGACGGCCACTCTGAATCCTGACGCCTAAATCGATTTCTAATCTACACTGGGGCGGAATACTTAGGACATGATGCTCAACCCATTCAACGCCCCATAACTTATCACACATCGCATGATCGATGAAATCAATTAGTGATCTCCATCCCTCTTTGATTAGTCGAGGCTGACTGGCACGCGCTGATGCCTGGTACTTCTTCCAAAAAACTCACCAGTGACCAGGGGAAGTAGGCGTGAGTGTGAACAGGTGACCATTTCCCTTGTCGTACTTATGTGATGGCAAAGTGAGGTAGATCACGGCCGTAGTGCCCGTGCCATAGGAACATACCCATCGATTATCAGTCACATTGGCAACTCTGGGAGGATAACAAGGCTAGTCTACTTGTGCCAGAAGAACGGTGAGAAGATCTTACTCACTTTCAGAAGCTTATGAATTCCCAAGGACAAACCACATCGAAGGCATAACGAATTTCCGAGAAAAACGAGGGATTCGTAATCTGCCTCGAGGAGCAGGGCTGCAGGGGTGAGGGTGAGCGACAAGGGTAACAATGGAGGGCCGACCATGCATGTGATGAGTGACATTGTGAAAGGGACTCAGATCAACCCTTGCTCTGGTGAGGATTTTCAAATTTCTTGAGTGTCCAGCTTCAGTAAAAGGAACGACGACACCCTGATTGACGAAAGTCCCTGTGGCAAAATTCAATGATTTGAAGTTAAGGGTCCTTAACACCGGAAGCTTATGGACAATAGAAATAAGCAGAAATAGGCTGCGTCAAGTCAACTGTCAGTCGTGTCCAACAATTAACCCCTCATCGGACCGCCGGGTATACGTCACTCACCTAAGAATTGGTTCAAAGTTACTCGGTGACAAAGGAGGTTTTCAGGAAGTTAACCGGAAAGCAAGTCCTTTATACTCTTTCAAAGGAAGACAATTGCGTTTAGGAGGATGGAATGGTGAAACAAAGCAACCAGGTAACGGCCACGCCGCTGTACGGCTTGAAGAGGTGGCCGTGATTCCGAATCGCAAGCAACCCGTTCTCGCCATAACATAAAAAATTGGTGTATTATCGTGACACACAAGCAGGGGCCTTGCAGAAGGGTTTCCGCCCGTGCTACGGACTTAACGATGGCCTTCACCAAAAACTGGTTCAGATTTGACGCGTAATGAGCAGGTCAAAACAAGGTTAACACACTTTTACATTTCCTCGCTTCTAGAGAGCCTTGTCAGATCGCGTATTGAGATTATTGTCTCCGATTCGTCGTGCACAGAACCACAGAGTACAAGAGACTGTGTACGATCCACGTTCGAAGTCAAAGCATGTCCACAGATCAAGTTCGGGCTTGGAATCTCTGATCGCGCTGTGGGTTGCACGGTGACGATCGAGTATCATTCAAAGGATAAAGGCAGCGCAGTCAAATGAAATCGTGGTACAAGATAAGGATGAAGCAAGAAGCATTTTCGTCGAAGGCTCCGTAGGTAATGAACCACACCTATCAATGAAACCAAACACGCATCGCAACAGCATAGCCAAGACATAGATCCTTTGTAATGATACGCCCACCTTTAAGCTAAGAAGTCAGACACTGCTTCCTGACACCGCCATACTCCGTGATAGAGAAGCCATGAGCCTGTATGATGTCAATCATGAATCGATCGAGGCCGAAAAGCAATCGAGAAAGGGGTCTTCTACCCACCGAGTCCGCCATCCGAGTCCTCGCTGTGACAAAAAAGTCCATTCCATCTCGAACCCTGGTCAGGGTGAGGAGCAAAATGAGTCGCAGGCCCTACGTCCGTCTGAGAGAGCTATCGGAGAGTACAGATATTAATCCGCCGCAAGTCCTGGTTGATAAAGGATCGTGTCGCAGCTCTCGGACCGTTACAATCCTCCATCGATGATAAGAAAATTGGTGTTCCGACTATAAACGGAAGCCCAAGAGCACGTCCTGAATATGGATATCATCAGGACAGGTATCAATACCGCTCAGTGACATCGATACACACCATGTGGTAAGATGACTATAGAAGTAACTCATAGAAGCTGTGGTAAGGGATCCGGACTGCGTCGGAAGCGTCAAAATAACTCTCGGCCGTAATGTCCAGGATGACCTCGGATGTCAGAGTTCAAGTTGGAACGCGCCCCTCGAGATTTTGATTAGATGACCGGACATCCGCTCGTGGGTCGGATATGAATTGGGCGCGTTTGGACTGGGTTACCACACCGAATGAAACCTGAAAAGAGCCGCCACGATAAATGAAAGATTCCACAACGACGAACACATGCATCATTTGTGTTCAGCCACGAGACGTCCAGAATAGACGCGCGGATAGTATTGACGCGCAAATTTCTAGTGACTCGAGCAAAGTCCATAGTCCAAAAAAGCTTGAACGACAAGACAAATCTGGCATCGTCTTGATGAGCAGCATATGAGAGAAGGCTGGGTGGGGGTTGGGCAGAGGGCGCGGGCTGGACCGACGTTTTGCCTCGTGTTGGTGGATCAAGTGACAAAAAAAACGAGTACCGCTTATGGAAATCCAGGGTGCAGGGTCCGTCGTTATCATGTATGATCAACCCTTGCCCACCTTCCGAACTGGACAAGACCATCATACTTCTGCTGAACAGTTCGTGCTTTCTGCCCAAGAATTGCTGCCTCAGCTCGACATCGCGGTATCACTACGGCGAAGGCCCGGAAAGGGAAGGTACCTCGCTGATTCTACGGATTACAATCAACTTCGGCACACCGCCAGAAACACGAGGCTCTACGCCCAGGCGAACAAGTGGAAATACACACCCCAAGACAAACGTAATCAGGCTCAACATGACGAGGTCACAAAAGCGCGAATGGAGGATGCTGTCAAAGCGCACTCAGACATGCTCGTGCAAGCGTGGCGGACTAGGTTGCAGGAGCAGGGTCTCACAGACAATGACTGGGGTTCTATGACTCCTGCAGAGGAGGACAAGGCCGCAAAAGTGCTCCTGCTCCAGGATCACGATAGCGTACCAGAACTAGCTATGCAAAGCATGTTCAACCTCCCCCAGAGTACTCTTCCGTACAACCCTGCGCCACCTTTGACCTCGACGGCTCGTTCGGTCAATCTCTCTACTTCGACTTCCTCGAGCTACAAGTTCGTCGATCCCAGCAGTTTCTCTACCGACGACGAAGGGTACGACGCTGAGGAATCGTTTGTTGCTGTGAGTATTACTCGAGTAACAAAGGAATTACATTCAAACCGCTCACCCTTCCTTTTTTAGTCAACCGACGAATCTGGAGATGAGGCTCGGCCCATTCACTTCCTCTCAAAGGCTCCTGTCGCGCAAGCGACTTCCTCATCATCACAGGGTGGCAGCCCAGACCTCCTTTCCTCCTCCTTTTCCTCAGGGTCCAGCGCCGACGAGTTCCTTAACCTTCCTTCTTCCTCGAGCTTGGGGATGAACGCAGAACCCCCAAAACGTCCGCCAGATATTGATAGAAAAGGGAAGGCCAAAGTCCGTGGTCCGGCTTATATCGGTCCACACCTGAGCAGCCCGGATGAGAGCAGCGACGAAGCGGATTTCGAAGCCTTCAAAATGCAGGCTCGTATCGACAAGATATACGATTTCCACTTGAAAGCTGCCCGCCGTGGGGCTGAGCTCGCAATGGCGATTCAAAACGACCGCATGTCGAAGGGGCCTTCTTTCGAAGCAGAGATTGCTAGGAGAATCTCCGAACACGAAAAGGACATGTTGCACCTGCAGCCAGTTACCGACAGGGAGCGTCGAGAGCTAGTGAAGGCTGAGCGCAAGAAGCGTCTAGAGGAAATCAGCAAACGTCCTGTCTCCAGCGAGCAAACCTACGCTCCGTCTATGCACCTTCCTTCCCAACTGGACTGGGAGAGCAGGTTCAAAGCGGACCACCCCCAGGTCGCGTTCAACCTTGAGAATATGCTTGTCTTTGGGCCATCTTCCTCGTTGGACGAACATCGGGATTCAAGTCTTGACTCCCATGTCTTAGTTTCGAAGGAGGACTTTGGTACTGTGCGCGCCCACAAACAAGCACAGAGTGCAGCACCGTCTGGCTGGAAAACCAAACATAACCCATCTCCTCCTACCACAGCCTTTAGCCAAGTTCAGGCAGCATCGACGAGTACAGAGTCCAGTTCGTGGTGGAACGGTCCCTCCAACGGCGGATCACTTGAGACTTCTGGAGACTCCTTTGATACCGATGCATTCTCCGCCCACACGTCCACCCCAGTAGTCCCGCCGATACCCGCTGGTTGGGGGGAAAAGTCGTCAGCTGCGGCTCTCCTGAAGAAAGCCCTCTCCGACCCTAAACAGTCTTCGCTCCCTTCCAACGAGCGCTATCCCACTGTCGAACATTCCTCTGGCCTTACCTCCACCGCCAAAAAGCCTACCAAAACCCTAAAGGGCCGCCAGGTCCCCCAAAAGAACGGCGGACCCAGTAGGTTTGATGAACCGGCAGAGTCACCGACAACCCCCACCGTCCACACCACCTCCAAAGCTTTTAACGACGCTGTGTCACCAAAAGACATCCTTCAGTCACGATATCACCCAGCTCAAGCGGACGACGAGATGTCGTCGACGCCGCGTCCGCAGGGTTATATGAGGCGTGTCGTCAACGGTCTAGACTACGCTTCGGACGTGGGTGGCTTGACGCCAAAGATGGGCATGGCGTCTGCGTTTAGTTCAACATCGTGGACCAGGAACGAACAGGCGCGGCAGGGGAACCCTTCTTCGAGATACCCAGTGCTTGATGAGGCTGCTGGTTGGGGTCATGTAAATGTACCTACCGAGAGGATGGAGGACATGATGCTGCAAGATGATTCCTGGAAACCGATGGCGCGTCGGCAGGGTATGGAATCAGCCTCGCAGCCCCAGCAGACAACGAGGCAAGATGCGCTGAATAAAGGCATAAATGTGGGTAAATCCCGTTTACCGGGGACAAAACCATCGCCTCCAGGGCCCGAGCTAACGTTATGGGAGCAGCGGATGTCGACCCATCGCCCACCGCCAGCCAACACGACGTCGTCCAAACCCGATGCGCGGGAGGTAGGCCCTGAGTTCTGGAGTAATGCGAGGACGCGTCTTCAAGCCGAGATGCAGCAGATTGTGGAACCCGAGGAAACCTTGTGGGAAAGAAGCCAGAGACTCAAGAAAGAACAGACGTCGAACGCACAAGCACACACCCAGATGCACACCTCGAAGCCGTCTTGGAACGGAACAGACTTTAGCGCCCCCACCGTCAACCAACATCAGCCCTCAGTGCCAGCGCAGCCCACCAGCAAATTCTGGACGCCCGACGCTGCTAATTCCTCGCCGATGTGGGGTCATGATGCACAGACAACGACGAGGCAGACGACTTCTATGCCAGGGGGTTACTCGTTTGACCCCCCGCAGGGTTACGATCATTTCAGCTCGGCAAGTGTAGGCTATACGCAAGGGAAGATCAGAATGAGTTCCTCGCATCCGAGACACCCAACGGTCGAAGAGGAGCCCGACGAAGATGGCCCCAATGGACGCAATGCCCAGCGCGAAACGTTACCGTATAACTCAAGGCAACTGCTCGACATCATCGAGCCTAAACCTAGCCATCCCCCGACCGCATTCTCGGACGTCATCGGCTTCGAGGACGAGTTTGAGGAGCATTACGATAATGGTTTCAGCTCGGCCGTCCCTTCGCCGTCGACAGCGCCGACATCCCCTCCAGACGATATATCCTTGACAGAGGAATGGATGAAGCGAGCGACGGAAAGTCTGCAGAATGGGACGATGGACTTTAGCTCCTTCAGCGCCGATGAACCGATCGCCCCGACGAAAATGGCATCTATGTGGTCCTCTGCTCTGCCGGCCAAGCAGAATGCATGGGGCTCCTCCCTTGATTCTACGAAGCTACAATCGGCCCTGCATTCGGTGCAACCTGCCATATCGACGACGCCCCCGAAGGCTGCACCTGCACCAGCACCTGCTGCGCCTGCCTCGGAGCCTGCACCCGCACCCCCGACTGCCCCTGTATCAAAGGCTGCCCCAGCACCGACAGTGTCTGCAAAGGCCCCAGCACCAGAAAAGCCAGAGCCTCCGACAAAGATAGGCAACCAGAACCAGAACCAGAACCAGAAGGGAAAGAAGGGCAAGGGGAAGGGGAAGAAATAGCCTATGTAATGAACTCTGCTTTCAATTGCTTTCGTGATTTATATTCTTGACATACCTCGAACCCTCATAGACGCTATACCTTGTACAGATACCATAGATGAACTAATAGCAACGGTTTCTTGACACTAGCTCCCAATTATCGGACGGGAGGAATAGCAGTCGCACAAGGCGAGGACGAGGACACTAGCGAAACGCTGGGAGCACGAACAACGTGTGGGAAGCACTTTATAGAACCCATAATGTGACTGCTAGAAGAATATGATCGCCGCCGAAGAAGCTTTTCATGATGAGAGGCATTTGCTAGAGATTATGAGCCTCGAGGTTGGAAAGATGACAAGAGACTTCTAGGACTATCGACTTCGCACACTCTATTTAAACGACCCCTAGTCTCTGGACGGGTTTACAAACTCCTTCTCTGAGCCACGAGGTCTCGCTCTTTCGCAATCTCAAAGGCCGCCTCGCATCAGAGATATACTAGTTTTGTAGATATTTACCAGTTTTGTCCGAACCCTTGACCATCGATAACAAATTTTCGATAAAGCACTTCTGTGATTGGTGTGGCTATTGGCATATCGTCACAGGGGTACATAAAACTTAGACTCGGAAACAGCCAAGATACAGCGCCAATTTCGCGAAACTATTCTGGTGGAAAACAGCTGTCGGTCAACTGTCGGTTTATAATAGATTCAGAGTGGCCAATTCCTAAGCGACAACTGTTAAGTATCTTTGATTGCGATACTGGATCGAATGTATATGGATAAGACCTACCACGCGTATGGGGGGCTGTTGCAGCATGTTCGGTCGCGTGCCCAGTGCCCACTAAATAGTCGCGACAGTCATGTGACCCTTAGCACGGGTTGTGACATGAGGAAGGCGCACTGGCGCCGATTGGCACGCTCCACTTAAGACCCGACCCTCAACGTTGAACCATTGTCTACGATCGCAGAAACAACCTTAACGCGTACATGGATCAGACTGGCAAATATCGAGTGTTACAAACCTCCTTTCTTGACTGGCCAAATTTTTTACGAGTTCCACAAGTTTATATTCGATAATGCTCCATGGGCGATGCCAATAATATTACTTGGGCGGTGCGCCAAGCATACATCTGTAATCCAGCTGAACGACCCCATCCTGGCGCAGACAAATTTCAAATGACAATTCAAGATGGCATTCGGAAATTTTTGGACGCTTAGCCACTGGAGAATATCACCGGTACCATAACCGAACCACTGGGTTCCCTTTTTGCACACAGGTCGAAGGCACTACCTCTAGCTATATTAAATCCTCATCGACAGACGACCTACGATAAGTAGGGACCCGAAGCGGTCATCGAAGAGGGCAATGCAATGTCTTTTTTGCAGAATTTTGGTCCTCTGTAACCATATGTGGCCACAAAATCAATTGCGTATCTTATGTATCACAAGCTCAAATCTACGTCTTACATCTTGGGTGGACGACATGCCTCTAAAGGCCAGCCAGCCGCTGCTTCTAACTCTATTGTTCGACCTTTGCTGAGTTCCAAGCCAAAGAATTTATTTCCTCAGAAGATATACCAATTTTCTGAATCTGCTTTTAATTTGTTCACTAAGGAGAAGGAGGAACCTGGAGTCACCAATGGATCATTCGAGCCCTCGTCCATGGGCATTTTTTCGTCGGCCCTACGGAGTGTGATATTTCTGGCTTTACAACGACAATCACCCTTATTTACATTCAGCGTTCTCCTATTCTTGCTCTCTTACCTATATCGGAACCTTGGATCTACGTCCTTGGTGCGATATGCACCACTCAATCAATCGTTCAAAGACTATCCCTTTATTCGTGACTTGGCAACTTTCACATTAAGGGATCGACTTGCGCATGGCATCTTTCTCGCGCACAGATAAAGCGAAGAGGCTCCGTGGTGGTCAAGTATACCTTATTCTATGGCGAGGCTGCCCATGGAGCTATATTTACACTCGGCATGCCAGAGCTTCTCTCTTGTGCACCGCTCTCCACCAACGACTTATGGCTTGACTACAGAAAGGTTGCTAATGGTAGCATGTCGACGGTAAACGCTGAAAGCCTGACACAGCTGCGGACCACCCTGGGACATTTCTAATGATGCGAGGGAGAGACTGGACACTTCACAACCTGTGTTTCGTTCACGGTCTGGTGCGAATTCTACGGACCGTGGCGTTCAGGTCAAGTTCCTGGACTTTGACTTTGACTTGGCTCAACCACAGAGGATCAGGCAAAGTACCTATCAACTTAAATCGTTACATTCCAGGCGTAGGAGCTGATCAACAACCATGACTTAAAGATGTTGGACCACCCTTTGTTCATTTACCGTTCGTACTAATTGACACCATCACTTGCACTTCAAGTTGACATTGAAACGCTCGTGCCCTGAAAAATCTCTCCTCCGGATCCTCTGCTGCTCGTACGGGAATTATTATATTGTGGACGGACCGGGCGTGATGATTGGTGATTGGTGGGGAGGTTTCTGGGGATTGCGTCGCAAGATATTACAAAAGGCAGAAACATCATCGAGTCAAGGACTGGCCCACAAATTCCCTCACCCGGCATCTCATTTACTCAATCAAATACTTCTCTGATGGCGGTCTACCAATGACTCGAGAGGAAGAAGGGTGCAGTCACAATGGATATCTGTCAATACGCAAATGAGTGTGTTTTATATACTACTACCACCTCTCCCCCGACACCCGCGACTATCAAACATTCATCCGGGAGATCGATTCATCTCCCTCAAAAGGCATGTTGACCGGATTTTGGGGTGTGTCCGAAGGTCCCTGAGGCCTAGCGGAACAGTGCATCTCGTCTTAGTGCTCATGCATCGTGTTCAGTCAATTTTTCCCTTGAAAGCCAGCTGGTATCTAAGCAGGTCTCCGGAGAGGCGCGTGTGCTTCGTTACCCTGGTGGGTCTGGTGGGTATGAAATCATCGGATCACATGAAGGAACGATAGTACTTGAAAGGAGATGAGCTCCAAAGTTGCCTCTTATAATTAGTAAATCTATTACCTTACCGCGGCCGTACCGTATTATCACTGATCTCCCACCTTTCCGCGTCCCCGTCTTCAAGTTTCTGGACGTACTGCTGAAACGCGACGCGACGCGACGTATGCGCGAATTCTTGCGACTGTGACGTGCACAAGCCTCGTGACGCCGATTGATTATTCGATTTGGCTCCGATGGAGGACCGCAGCGGCGGTTGGCTCAGGGCTTCATATCCACCGATCTCGCTGGGAAAACGCACCCTGCACCGCCGCGCCTTCCTGCAATTACATCTGCTTGTTTCGCCGTCATGCGTACTGGGCCAGGCGTACTCTGGCTCTGGCCTGTGTTCTGATTCACCTAATGCGGATATGCTTTAGACGCTCGAGGTCCTCAAATAAAGAGTCGACTCATCCAATCCAAAGTCAGATGCATCCCTGGTCCACCATCACCATCCCCTTTCCCTTGATCGTTCTACCATGAACTTGGTTCCGCGTAACGCCTATCAGGCGACATCGATGGGACAACGTTCTACGTCTCTTAACCTTGACACCCATTATCAGCCGGTTAGCGCTAAGAGTTTCACCCCCGATGAGTGTGTTGTTTGTCGTCTTTCTCTTGATTCCTTCGATCTCATCCCATTCAATTCCAGGGTCTTTCAATCTCCCGTATTATCACACAGTACTTCCTTGCCCGTCGGCAGTTCTCAGGTCAGGCACTGTCATTTTGCCACGCTAGAGAATTATCCTTATTCCACCTTGTCAAGGCTTCGAAAGGCTACAACTGGAAACCACAGGGCTACTCCACAGCTAGCGGTCAAGCCTCGCGTCTCGCGTCTCAAAAGAATGCTCGTCCATCCATTCTAGAGGCAAGTCGATCTGGCTCCGAATCACAATAGTTTCCAAACTAATAGTCTGCTACTTCGACAGTCTTCCTACGTCGCCCCAACACTCACACGGGCTTCAGTTCTTGCATCTTCGAGTGCCAAGACAGCCCCGCCATTAAGCAATGCCGTGACGCCTTCTGAGGCTTCAATATCCCTGAAGAAGATTCGCGACGTTCAAAACACACTTGACAAGCTCCAATTGGAGTTTTCCTTCCCTACAGAACTCGACTTCATTGTTATACCACCTGCCTCCGACAGTTCTCCTTTCGGGCACCTCACATACAACACAAACAACAGACCCATCCGCCAACACAAGGAAGCGTTAATCCAGCTACAGACAGACCTGGACGCCGTCGCCAGCTTCAATAACCAAGCTGTTCGCAGACATAGGAAGGAGGTCGTCAATTATGTTGATGACGCACTTCAGAGGCTGGAGAGTGAGGTAAAGAGGCGCTTTGAGAAGTGGCAGAACACTCCTCGCGATGAGTTGAAAACGTTCATGGCTAAAGTGCCAAAATTAATCTTTGGTGCGTTCTTACAACCAATAGCGCTCATTCGCCCAATCATAACACACACACCCCATTATAGGTTCAAATTCCCATTCAGATAGCAATCCAGTACCACCGGTACCGACTTCCGAAATATGCCGACTGGTAGGCAAACACCCCAAGTTCCGATCTGCATACGCGAAGCTCGTCTCCGATTCTCTGGACATCCACATGCAACGCCTTTTCAACGTCGACAAGGGACTTTCCACCGACGATCTGGAACGCGACATGATCGATTGCCGCGAGGCGTATAGACGTGAAATGGTCTCCCTAGTACGTTCTGTTCTTGAGCAAGAACGGCCTCAAGGCTACACCGGAAGCGACACCGACTCTGACTCGGATTCGTTTCGAACCGGGTCCAATGATCTGAGGCTCGTCCTAAATTATCCTCACGATGTTGAAGAAATAGTTTAAATATTCCCGAGTCTACAACTCTTGACTCTGGGCTACCCCCATCGTCTGCGCGCATTTGGATACTAGAACAATAAAAATCACGAAGAAGCACCAAATTTATGTGTATATTTTTTGACAGGACATCTATGGACCTCATTCTTTATTCATTATCTTGTCCGATATCCAGCAGCACCAGGTCCTGCGGCAGGCTGCCTGACCCAGACACATATGATTATCCTTTATGATCTTCATACATTACACTCTGTACTACTACACTATCTCATGCATGTATCTTCAAGTGGTATCTAGACCTTCGGGATGAGTTGATAATTCAACTAATTATCAAGTTTACGCGACGCGACGGCCCACGTGGAAGGTCACGCGGTGCATGCTCAGAAGTTCGACTGAGTTCTGACTTGAACTGGATATGTGCGGACCCCTGCGCTCAACATCTTTATATCGTTGAAACGTCAACATGCTACTGTGCATGCGGGCGGACGTGACACCGCTCAACGTGCAGAGAACGTGGTGATCAGTGCGTCGGGATATCCATCAAACTCCCGCCACATTGGCGCCTCGCGCCTCGCCGCACACACAAGCCACACTCTATCGGGCAGCCACTCTACCATATGAAATAAGTTGGGCAGTATAAAACTGTGCACCCTTGGACGTTCAAGGAAAACAACAGGGTGTTTCTCTCTCTTTACCCCTGGGCGTTAAAGACTAAATTACACCGTGTCCTCGACATTCCATCCCCATCAAAAATTTTCCTCAGATAACGTTGCTTGTGGCTTCAGACAGTATGTTTTTAGCCTTTGTTTGAATATCGCATCTCATCTTTTGCTGATTACAGTTCGTATACATCCAGCAATGCGCGGAGACTCGTATACAGTGAGGCTCGGCGTTGAGAAATGCGAATAATCCGCTCATGACAAGATACGTCTTCAGAATATTAGCTACTTTCGGCCGTCTGAGTCTTCCAAAACTCGTGATGAAGCGGCACACCATCTCATTAGGAAACAAGTAAGTCCAATACGCCATACAATATGTCTCGTTGTTGACCTGTTTGTATTCCAAGGATTTAAAGCATACCATCCTCAGTCGCGAAATAACTCAGTCACTGGAGACTATAAGACAAGGCATAGTCCAATTTGCCGCACTCCAAGCCAAGTTTGTCTTCCCCAACCATCGTGATATCGTGGGCGTTGGCCCCCAGAAGAGCCCTCTGGACTATCTTCCCTACACCAGAGAGAACAAGCCATTATTCAAGTATATCGATGCTCTTAATGACTTGATATTTGATTTGGATGCCGTTGAGAGCTTTGGTAGTTCACGCGTGCGCAAATCACGTAAAGGGGCAGTGCGGCAGGTGGAGGGTGCGCTCAAGGACATAAAGGACGAAGTGAGAAAGCGTGTAAAGGGAGTGCGACGTGTTCCCTTCGAGATGAATCTCTGGCCACGGTCCACAAAGGGTTACGGTACGTCCCTAGCAGTAAACTCTTCTTGCCTCTCTGAACGTGACGATAGAACCAATCTCTGCTGCGCATATTCCTGACTCTCTTCCGTTGCCTCCTCTTCCCGCCTATGACGTGTATCGAAAGGCAGAGAAGCATTGTGAATTCCTACAAACGTTTAAAGACATGGCGATCAAAGTGGCTGACGTCCAGTCCGACCGCCTGAATGCCATTACAAACGGAACATAATGCTAAATGCTTGGACGAGAAGCTCGCCCGAGATTGGAAACGTCAAGTTGACAAGGCTATGAAAGGCAATGGTAAATATAGTAAGCTCGATGATTGAACCCCTCTCCGCGCCTTTTTCTTTCACATTCCACCATCTTTCTAAATATTATATATATTCCTGGCCTGCAGCAGCTTCTGATTTTATTTTTACGTGACCGTCAACGGAGGCAAATTGATCTCTCGTCTTCATCTGTCAGGTTCGCAATCCTTCATCTCCTGAAGCGTACCAAGAACCTTTGATAAATCAAAAGGTTCCATGTCATACACGATACGACCTATCGGCACCACCAGTTGCACCAGGATTCTCAGTAGCAAATGCATCTAGATCTTCATTTGCGAGGATTTCTGAAGTGCTCATCTCTTCAGTTTGAGCAGGCTTGTTCGCTTTTATAGCATCTGTGCGAGTCTCAATCGCCAGTGGAAGGGGAAAATGGGAAGGCCCAAATATTCGCAACAAGGTTGCCAGAATCTGGCAAATCGGCATCATCGTCTGCGTCCCTCTCATCTTCACTGCGTCGCCAAAGTCAGAAACAGAGCCAAGAGATCGATAGAGACTCCCCACATGAGGAACAGTAGTACTCGAGGGCTCTGGCGATAAAGGTAGTGACTGAGTAGGATTCTGTATGTTTGAAAGCCACAAAGAGAGAGTCAGATTATTGGGGATAAGATCCAAAAGATTCCGTGATAGGTGACAGTGACAAGGGGAACTTAACTTGTCGGGACCGATGCACCGCACTCGCTATACAGGCTCGGAGCTCAGTTCAAACTTTTCTCCCTGGGGCATAACAGTCTGTCATACACCTGCACGGTAATCTGTGTCTGACCCGATTCTCTGACCGTCTCAACGCTTAAATGTCACAAATGAGACTCTACGTGAGTCAAGCCGGTACCTTAAGGCAACCCTTTTGGCACTATATAAACTGTCCTCTCTGCCGCCATCCATTCTTCAGAAGTGCGCGGGCATGGCAGCCTTCATTCCTCGCCCCTGCGCGTTCGTCTCATCAAAGATATGGCTGAGCTTGAAGAATCTCCGTACCCTGGTGTTGTCGTCATTCCTGATAATGCTAACATCAGGAACCTTTGCCTCGTTCTCACTCCCGTCCCTTTAAGGATTTATCGCTTCATTTTGATGTCGTACTCCCTCTTGACTGGGTACGTCCCTCATGTAAAACTGGTCTTGACTCCTTCTTGTCTGAAGTGATCCCTTCGACAGCCCGCCTGTCCTCCAAAAATGAAAAGTAGTGTCTATGAGATACAACACCCCAACCTATTCGGGGAATATATATGTTGTGATTTATTGAAAAGTCGGAACGAACTGCAAGCAGGGTACACAGGATGGTGAGGACCTTGCTTACGGCGTCGATGATCTACTCTGATATTTTTCTGTTTGTCTGGCAGGTACACCCCTGCGCTCACCCTTCATGGTCTGTTCCTTCAGTTTTTGACGTTCTTCTCCAGTACCAGTGTGAGGCCTCATCATCTTCGATCTCATTCATACTTCAATTAGTTTTCCTTAGGTGGAGCAAGACTATGGTGATACTACTATTCATATTGGAGATTATATTTTCGACCATTTTATGACAGAAGACTTCTCAACCACTCTTCTCGGCAAGGGATCCTGTTGCTATATGACTCCTTGCCGGTGCCAGGTCTCTGACGGAGATCGGCGCGAGCTGGAACAGCTGTGGAAAGGGAGTCATTCTTCTGAAGTTGCCATCGGGACATACCAATTTCCGAGTCAAGATCAAACACTATCCCACTCTTCGAAGGTGGTCACCGGTGAAGTCAAAGTACATCGGTTTTCGCGCATCAATCCCCGATGGAAAACGACGCACGACGTTATTTCTACTTGGCAGTGCTCTCAATGCCCGTATGGTTCGCAGAGCCTCCCTGCTTATCGCAAGGCTCCATAGAATACGCTCGATGGGGAAGAGCAAATGACAGCCAATCTTGTCCCTTTTCCATCTTGTCTTTTGGGAATGCTCAACGACGATGTCCTTCTTGAATTGTCAGCCTACATGCTCTCAGAATCTGTTGTACACTTTTCAATAGCATATCCGCGCTTCCACTACCTCATTACTTCAACTCGCGAACTCTTGCAGAGGGAGCTTCGTTGTTTCTTCTTGCGGACCTCCATCCACGAATCGATCCTTGGTATCGGTGCTACGTTCGATCCTCAACCGCGTACACTTTCATCAGACTTCGATTGGTTAAGCAAGCAGGCATTCGATCAGTACAGTGTTCGTACCAGTATCCAGAAGCGCGAGTTCCAATACTTCCTTCCCCTCGCTTTCAGTTGTTCTCACTTCGAAAGGGTACAAAGGGACATCTGGCTGCATCTCCAGTGCCTTGAGTCCTTGACAAAGCCGTACGAGAAGCTGAATCGACTGTCTCCATACGTATGACTATTCGCACCGGCACCGGCACAACAAGGCGCACCACCGCCCCCAGAAAGGTTCACCAAGTCGTCGACGTTGTCTACAGGATGATGAATAAGATAGTCGTTTCCCTGGTGAAGTCTTGTGATGACGTTCTCGATGCCCCACGCATTCAACAGGGTCGAGCCCCACCCACTATTCTCCACGCATCAGAAAAGGCTGTGGTCTCGTACTGTCATCTCTTCCACCTTCTCTTGAGTCTCACTCGGAGCACACCTGCCATCCTTCGTGATGCGACTGACCGTCTTCGTCGCTTCATCATGGTCTCCGAGTCACGTATCAAAAGAGAAATTCCCGACCTTGGCGAGCTCATTGTACTCATCACCCTCGCACTCGCGTGTCCTCCCATGGACAACGCCACGACCATGTCATGGAATATGCTTAACGGGCCATTTCTTGAGAAAGCCATCACACGTAACGTGCGTTGGATGCTCGCGGGCAACCCAGAGCTTGAAGTACTAGAGGAGGGCACGAGTGAATATCGCTTGTACAAAACTTTGTTCAAGGCACGCACGAGCCTTCGGCTCATTATGTTCCAGATCGCCTTCCTCAACGTCTTCGTCAAGACGTATGCTGGGCACGTCGAACGCTTAGACGAGAATTACGGTTTCCCCGAGCCCGGGGTCCCGGAAAGGATGGTGAAGGAGGTGAAAGCGATATACGGGGTCGAGATATGGCCTGCGTTTTTTGAACGAGTGCACTATGTAAAAGGAATGACGTTTGGGGCGGAGAAGATTTCGGATTTATTGAGGGGCGCGGTACGCAATAGTGCGCGAAGAGGGTACCATGCTGCGAAGAAGCGGGGAGAGCCACACATCCTGGCAAAAGACTGGGACTTTTTGGAAAACAAGTGGATTAAGGCGAGCTCGAGGAGGGTATCAGTTACGTATGCACATCATAGGTCCGGGATCACAAATACGTATTTTAGACTTTGGGGGTTACAGGTGGAATATTCCCTTACTTCATACCTTCACAAGCACCATGGCCAAAGTTGTATCCTCCACTTCAAACAGATGTTTATACTTTCTTGCATTGTGAGTACACACGGTACGGATGCTCCGTTTGTAGACTAATAATTTATTCCACAACACAGACTTTGGCCGCCTTTGCCAGTCTTCTTCAGTACGTCCATCATCTTCCTCGAGCACTCGAAACTGACCCGAGTATTTACTCGTAGAGCGCGACTGCTCAGCAGGTCAGTTATCTGGCGCGTCGACATAGTGCAGAGCTTGAGAATTTCCTGCCAGATCTTTTAATAAATATTCTCCTCTGCAAAGTTTTGGGACGGCTGCCGGGCGTCATTCATGCGTGGTGCGTGCTCGAAATATTTTGACAGCTAACGGCAAAATTGTAGACGATTGAGGGGGGGCTGTCTACCTTTTTTTTTGGTAGGAGCACGCGACACCTCAATCGTCTACAATTTTGTCGTTAGCTGGAAAATCATAACTCGCTCTAACGCATGCATTTAGGTACATCATCTCTAGAACCGAGGATACCATGTAACCATCCTTTGTAACGATCTCTTGTTTGGCCCACCTGGGTTCAGCTTGCTTTGGAATATACCTCCGCTATTATCGGATTGAATCATGTGCTCATATTCAGCGCGCAATGTTATCAACTAACAGTCCTTTGATGAAATGTTTGAGCAAGCCCCCGCCGCTCAAGTAGCCGCGCGTACAACGCCTCCGACAGCAGCGCCTATGGCGCCTGCAATAGCGGTTCCGAAGAATGGTACGGCCGCTCCTCCCATTGCAATACTCTGTGCAAGTGCAAACGCTGATCCTGCTGCGACAGTTCCTCCTATCCCAGCCTGGATCCCCGCTGCGATGCTGCCTAGATGTCATAATGGTGGTGTGAGTGTGAGCAACGCTCAATAAAATCCCTGGTCCAGACCCACCTGCAACTGGCCCGGCTGCCCCAAATCCAACCAGCCCGAGTACTGCAGGGGCTGCGATAGGCGCCAATACCATACAGGCGACGGTCGGTCCACCGATTAATGCGATTGTTCCCCACTTGAAAATTATTGAGAATGTGTTACAGGATGGGAGATTTGATGGTCTTAATGGCTCACTGTTGATCACGTCAATAAAAGCTAAGCAGGAGGAAGGGTTCAAACATACCCATTCTTCGTAGTTGTGCTTGGATGCTTTGATTGAAGTGGTAAGTATGATGAATCGTTACATCCTAATTTGAGCGATGAGTTGGTCTTTATACTTCCTCGAATCGCCGGGGAAATCCGATTCGTCAGATTAAATGAACCGGCGCTTCTCTTCTAAAATAGCTAGAAGTCAACTGTGATATTTATCCTTTTATGTAGCTTAGGGGGCGACTTGAACGCGGTCTGAGTCGATTTGACGGGGTCCCGGCAAGGTCAGATACTGAGCTGAAGTTTGCCTGAATACACCTGGCGACGCATTTCGTCAGTGAAGCTTATCTAAAAAATAACATATCTAATCACTTCTTTACCAAGTATGGCATTATCACAACGACCAGGCGACCAAAGTGTCCTGCTTAAGCGTGCGACTGCATAATACGAACAATGCCTACAGCAGAATCCAGTCACCAGAACTGTAGGCTGATTCAGTGCATAGGTTCTGTAATTAGAGAAGATATGACCACTGAGCCGCTGATACATTCAACGAGCCAACCTGAGTATTCAACCTGCACGAAAAGAATTAAGCGCCAAGGGGAGCGAAATGTGCCGCCACAGAGGAGCCGTTCGAACCTGATTTCAGATTGATGTTAAATTTCGGGGTAGGAAAGAAGGGAAGATATAATGTACCCAGATGTTCTCAGCAGGCCCGACACACCATTCCGTCCATAAGTGATAACTCTTCAAAGCTTCAAGGCTAAGTATGTGCCTGTCAAGTTGTCAACTGTGACTTTCGTTTACTACACGTATCGGAGTTTAAATCCGGCACCAGTTCACGAGCGCCGCGGCCTAATCGTTACTCATCGCTTATCTGATCCTTGTTGAGTACGTCCAGGTCGTACAAGCACTGTAAGTGGAGGATTTGTTAAGTGTAATCGGACTCGATATATTCAGGGATCTTATTAACTTCAACGCTGCCTACAATGCTGTCAAAGGAATGTTCCTGTAGACAAGGCTGTTCGCCTAGTCGAAGAAAGGTGATATCTTCCTACACCCGTTAGGGTCAGGGAAAAAATGCCCAAACAGGCTCCAAATTAGTCCTACGGATCCTCAAGGTTTGTTTGGGCTGGGTCCCGTTAATTTGAGAAGTGCAGAACACCTCTCGTGACGAGTTGGAAATGTTCACGGCTAAAGTGCCAAAATTGATCTTCGATGCGTTCTCACAGCCAATATCATTCATTCTGTCGTACCCTGTAATAACATGGCATACTGTTCTGAGTCGATAACCCATACATTTTTATATGAAATTTAATTGATAGAGTAGTTGAACTGAAAACCATCCGAAATGAACTTGAATTCACTTCACGGCATTCTCTTGAGGGGCTCTAAAAAAAGGTATGAAATTATTGAAAAACGAGATCTAACCTTGAAAAACGGGGTCGTTTTCAGTGTTTGCCATAGCCCATACTCTGCCATAACCCATAGCTCTGGGAGTCCACCAAGAGGTATGGGTTATGGCAGAGGCGACTGTAGTCTTTGATGAGAGAATTTGAAATTGAATAGCAGGCCCCCAGCACTCAACAAGCACACGCAGCCCCGGCGGCGTGTGCAGCACCTTCAACATCAACACCTCTAATATCGGCACCTCCAACATCAGCACCTTCAGCATCAGTACCTCTAACAACAGCAGCACCTCCAACAGCAACGCCTCCAACAGCAGCACCTATGGCGCCTGCAATAGCGGTGCCGAAGAATGGTACAGCCGCCCCACCCATTGCAATGCTCTGTGCAAGCGCGAAACTCGATCCTGCCATGATAGTTCCTCCCATCCCAGCCTGGATCCCCGCTGCGATACTACCTAGAGGTCATAATGGCAATGTGAATAACGCTCAAGAAAATTCTCGGTCCAAACGCACCTGCAATAGGACCAGCAGCCCCAAATCCAACCACCCCGAGTACGGCAGGGGCTGCAACAGGCGCTAATACCATACAGGCGATGGTAGGCGCACCGATTGTTGCGATAGTGCCCCACTTGAAAAATAATTAAGAATGTGTCACAGTATGGGAGATATAGATGGTCAATGGCTCACTGTCAATCGCCGTCAGTAAAAGCTGAGTACTATGGAAGGTTTAAACATACCCATTCTTTGTAGTTGAACTTGGATGCTTTGACTGAAGTGATACTTACGATGAGTCGTTAGATCCTAGTCTGAGCGATGTGATTGATATACCTTGAATCGGGAAAATCCGATGTCAGGATGGATGACGTGTCACGACTACCTTTGTTCTAAAATAACCAGAAGTTTTTGAACTGTACAGGAAAGGAAGGCAAGATACAGTGTGCATGATGTTCTCAACAGCAACCAACTCCGCCCAATATTCTCCAAGCTGCAAAGTCGCCAAGTTTTGAAAACGCAATTTCGTATAATTTTGAAACAGCTGTAAACGTGGCCGCCGCCACATGAGGACTTTCCGACTTTCTGATGGCAGCCATCAAGAAACCTGGAAAACAAATTAGAAGGAAGAAAGTTTTTACCGACGCGGTCCGCGTGCGAACAATCAGGTCCGTCGTGTACTAGGTATGCTACGGACGCTGAGCCTCTCGAGTGATACGGGAGTCCCTCACCGTTAGCGCTTCCCCCGAACGAAGTAAAATGCACATCTGATGCATGTCAGGATCCTGTGGCAACATCTCCAATCCCGGCCTGTATCCCCACTGTGAATGAGTCTAGATATCATGTCACGGGAGCGAAACTTTGTTGCAAGATTTTTTCAAGTGTCTAGACTTACCTGCGTTGGGACCAGCTGCCCCTAATAAGCGCTAGGGCAACGGGGCTACGATAAGTGTGAATACCGTAACATACGATTATTGGCACACCAATTGCTATGGCATTATCAGCTGTACAAAAACAGGTTTCATACCCCGGTCACAGATAGGAAATGTCGCTCTCCGCTGTAATGATCTCGTCGTAAAAGTTGAAGACCAGGGAGGAAGAAAGTTGAAAAACGTACTCATATTTTCTGTGAATGTTCCTGAAGTAATGTGTTGACTGGATTGATTGCTTGTCGCAGCCAAATCCGAGCAATGAATTGGATTTTATATGCTCTCTGAGATGAGGAAATTCGACGGAATGTAAATGTAGCTTGGAATTGTCTTTCTTCCCTCCACTGTCTGATATGTGATATCGGTTCTTTGCATTCGTTTGAAGCCAAAGACCAATCAAGTCGACTTCGAGGAAGGTTATTTTCAATTGAATGGAGGAGAATAGAGTGTACTACATACCTGGGTCCAGCAGAGCTGAAACCAACAGTCCCTAGAGCCAATTTGACGAAGGAGGGTGCTCCACCTCCGGATCCACCTTTGGTAGCACCGGCATTGGAGTTGCTCTGGATGTCCTTGGTGAGTAAACTAAGTGCATGTCGGAATAGATATCAACATACAGAAGCTAATATTTATTAACCGTTATCATACGATATCACAAAGTGAGCTGAATGACCTACATTTTTGAGGCATTGCAAAGTTGTGAGTAGATTAAGTTTGAACGGTATTGGGGAATTTTTTGTAGGCTGGACTACGTTCTGGAGAGTTTTTATAAGGCTAGTGGCATCGGAAATTCGGAATGCGCGTACTGAGGCCTCACCATTAGAGTTTGGTTCGAGGGACAAGAGGAGACGAGAAGAGATAAGCTTATATAACTAGATGAAGTCGGCGGAAAACGGGTGCTCAAGACTCGAGAGAAAGATTCAACAAACGTAGATCCATTCCAGAGTGTGCTATTCTCAACGAAAGAGAACATCGTGTCATTTTTGTGACACGATATCGTCCACAGAATAAATGGCACATTCCTGCATTCCCTAGAGGCGAAATTGAAGTGTATTAGGCACATCTCGGCGATATCCTTCACGTACCTCGAGGCATACCAGCATGACCCTCCGGCGCTTGAATCAATGGATGTGGGCACAAGATGGTCGATCTCGAAGAACTCCATGAATAGACTCCTCCAATTACAAGAGCCAAGCGGAGATTCCAACCTTAGCTGAGCTGTTTAGCTTTCTCTGGGATTATTGCTAGTGGATGGTCTATATTTTGGCGCTTTGATAAGCTATGGGAAGATCAGACGGGCATGAAGGAATCAAAGGAGCTTTGAGTGCTCTCTGAGTCAGAACGTTGTCACGGTTGCTCAGTAACTGCGGAAGGAAATGTATTAGTACGAGTCAGAACATCGACTAGCCGAGCATATGAAACGTGCCTTCTTCATGTTCAGCCCACTGCCACAAGGTTATCTTCGGCGGATGGCAGAGGGGCCTAGCGATCCAGCCACTCGTTCGGTGGAAATTTGTTCAAGCTCCCATACAAGTTTACTGCTGGTTCTCTTGTTCCTTCAAGAACAGCAGCGTAACTGGAAGATAAGAAACTTCATGCTGCGCACAATGCTACAGCTGGAAGACTGAGATAATGCGAGTTTGCTAGAGACCAGCGCTCTTCCTGAACTACTGTCAAAAATGAAAGCAAAATATTAAGATTTCCGGTACGGGGAATCGAACCCCGAGCTGCCGCGGTGAATCACTTAGGTGAAAGGCGGCAATGTTAGCCGTTACACCATACCGGATTGCATGAGAATATTGAAAAAATATTACATGCTCACAAGGGTCACACGCGTAAATCGTTCGTTGTGGCTGTGTCAGTGACGTCCTCCCACTATTCTGAGGGTGGCTTGTGCTCGCTAGTGGAGGTACTCTTCACTGAATTATATGTCCCAGCAAAGCACACCGTCTTCCCCAACCCGCGCTGTGATTGCCCTGGTCCCTTCAGAACACGAGCAGCAGTGGCAGCCAGTCTTCCACGTCTCCAACCAGGTCGTCCTTTACAATCCCCACTCACACGCCCTATCCATCCGCAAGTCCAACAACTTTCCTGAGCGTTCTCGGGGACCATGTCCATACTGCAAACAGGCCCTGCCTGTGGGCTTCGAGCCAGACGTCGATGACATCGACGCACTTGATTCTGATCCGGCATATCACTCGCGCGCGTCAGATTATTTCCAGTTGCTAGCTATTGCGAATGAGACGTCGTCGCGCCCATCGACGCCTCCATCACTGACACAGGAGCGAACGAGTCCTGCCGCATTCCCCGCTGAGAAGATGGCTGAGGGGTACTTCAAGGCATTCTTCCAGGAAGAGATGAAGTTAGGGATGGGTGCAAATGGATCTGTATTTCTGTGCCAGGTGCGTTGCATACCCCTCATATTGTTCACTCTTACCGACTTCATCTTCGTAGCATGTGCTGGATGGGAACCCTCTTGGTGCGTTGAGCGGTACTGGTTGATGTAAGTGATGGCTTCAAAAACTAACTTCGCGAGATCAGGTCACTTTGCCGTGAAGAAGATAGCAGTTGGAGAGTCCCACTCCTATCTACTGACGATACTCCGTGAGGTATAATTGATTCCTCCCGCCTCCTATTCGCGCCTCAACTTTCATCATTCAGGTTCGTCTCCTCGAACGCTTACATCACCCAAACATCGTCACATACCAGTACGTTCTCTATACAACTATATGCGCAATTCTAACTATCATCTCAGTCACGCATGGCTAGAATCATGCCAATTCTCGTCTTTCGGACCCAAAGTGCCTACTCTCCAGTTGAGTGGAAGCCCCTATCTTTTCCCAGCCTCCCTTCCAACATTTCTCCAGCGTACTAATGCAATGGGCCGAGGGTGGAAGGTGAATCTATGCGCGTCTCCAGTACTCTTTGTTACACTAACACATCCACACCCAAGTCTCGACGACTTCATCGACGTCCGCCTCGGCCGCCGATCCCAACACATCCACATCGACCCCCTCGCCCAACAATCCTCCTTCATCGATCCTTCCTCCCCCTCCTCCTCCCGATTAAGCCCCGTGACGCCCCTATTTCAGCAAGGCCCTCCTAGCGGCACCGCATCGGACATCCACTCGCGCTCGGCGCGCATACGCGCTTTTCGGCAGTTCCAGCATGCGAGTCCGGATGAGAGGAACCGTATTCAGCGCGAGATGGAAGGTGCGAGGGCGAGTAGGAGGCATGCGGCGTGGAAGGCGGTGCATTTATTGAGTGCGGAAGAGGTGAAGAGTTTGTTTAGGGATGTTGCGGAGGGGCTAGATTTCCTTGTGGGTGTTACTCTCTTATCATTCGCATGTGAGGTAAATGCTGACTTGCTTCGAGCATAACAAAAGTATCTTGCACCTTGATCTCAAGCCGGGGAACGTTCTGTTGACATGGGATGAGGGGAAGTTGATGTGAGTTATCTTATAGCTTTTATCCGTTTCCTTCTTGACCAAACTCTCCCCAGCCCACGAGCCATGCTCTCCGACTTTGGAACATCCCGCGACATGCTTCAAAGCTCCCGCAATCGCAGTGGGAACACCGGAACGTTCGTCCTACCTACCTCCCACCCCTCATTATCCAACTGACCCTCGCCCCTCAATCCCACAGCCTCGAATACACCTCCCCCGAATCCCTGCCCTCCCCAGTGACAGGTTACCTCCAACAAATCGATTCCAAAGCAGACATGTGGTCCCTCGGGATGATCCTCCACAAGCTCCTGTTTTTCCGCCTGCCGTATCGATATGCCGCGGAGGGCGATGCGAATGGAGAGTCTATCAGTACGGACCGGGAGGCAGATAAGCTGGATAAACTGGAGAAGGAGGTATTGAGTTATCCTGGGTTCAAGTCAACTACGGTGCTGGTGACGGCGTTTGAGGCAAGGAGACTTCCGAGGTCGTTCCTCGTCCTGCTGGAAAGCTTATTGAATGTCACCACGTCGGCGAGGCCGTCATGTGAGAGGGTGACGAACGCTATCAAGGATGGAAAGGTACTTCGTTCGCGTCCCTCCCTCCCTTCTTCAATATGAGTTCTAATCCAAGCCTTGACCCCGACAGCTCGACCCCCTCAAAGACGACTTCCTCCGCTCAAACGGGGCCTCCTCAGTAGCCATCCGCAGACCCGACTCATTTGGACACGTCCCTCTTCCCCCACTCAACCTCCCACCCGACGATCACGTCCCAGAACGCAGCTCCAGTGTCGAGGAGGCGGATCCGGATGGCCCGCACGGGGACGGGCAGACGACACCTACCAACGCGAATATGAATGGGAATATCCCGGCCCTCCCGGCGGCAGTATCTTCACCCGAGTCGTCCTTCAGCGCAGAAGAGAAGGCGAGTATCCTAGGCTCGCCGTCGCCTCCACCGTCGTTGTTAAGTGGTAAGGCGACGCAGATATTGGCCATGCGAGAGGTGAAGGTGGGGATGGGCCCGCTTGGGACGGTGAGGGTGTCGTCTGTGTTGTGGAGAAGGGCGTTCAAGTCGTGTTTGCTTGTTGCTAAGGTGGGTTCCGGTGATATAATATGGTGCTGATTACTGATCCCCTCGTGTTAACAGGTATCCTCGATCATGACGATGTGTCCCACTGCAGCTGGAGGAGGATCGCGCCCCTTTGTAGTATTTGTGCTGCTGTTTGCAGCGGTGCTGGATACGGTGCTGGAAGGGTTGACATTGTCACTGGTTTTGGGCGCGGTGCATTTGGCGATTGTGATAGGGTGTCCGTGGTCTATGTGCTATAGGTGACCCTTGGGTGTGGATGTGTAACGTGTTGGGCTCGGACAGGCTGGACTATACTGTTTAAGTTGCTATACATATGGGTATGGTCACGTAGGTTTACTATGCTATTCTGTGGATCCATGCATTTTTTTAGCAGTACATATATTAAGGTTGTCATCGACTTGCCGCCCTCCGCGTCATGGCGTCGTCCAGTGTCTTCGAAAAACGTGCACATTCATGGACTTCTCACAGGTACCGACTCAGAGGTGACACCCCGGATTAACCCATGAAGTATCGAAGCCAGAATGGTGAGTGGATATACTTAATTTGTAATGATAGGCTTCAATAACGCCAAATCATTCTAACCGTCGACTTGGCGTCCTCCGCATCATGGCGTCGTCTAGTGTCTTCGAGAAAGGTGCATATTCATGGGCTTCTCGGGGCCGAGGTGCCACCCTGGCTTGACATCGAAGCAGATTGATGACTGGGTAGTATGCTTATTTACAATACCTAGAGGATACACGATCAGTTCAAGCTGTGTCAATTCCCTTGTTTGCAAGGGATCTTTCCCACACTTATCACGCTGGACGACGTGACTGACTATGTCACTTATAAACGCACAAGCTTAAGCCGCGCCACATCAAACGGTTCCAAAATTTATCCAGGCATCATGCATTCATGCACATGATAAAATGTGCACGCAATCAGCGTAACATCATCACCAATTTCTACTTGGTTTACGACCTTATCCTCCTCTACTCCTACTCTACTCGGGTTACCGACTCGGAAAGGGGCCTAATTCAATTAAACTTCCATTCATGAAGCTCAAGCTTTACCCTCTCTTTACCCCACGCAGTGTTCTCTATACCTGACATTCTCTGAGAATTTCTTTATAAGACTGCCCACATCTCCCCTTGGTCTCCGTTTAGAATAACTGCGTCAGAGGCTATGTACCTACCCATCTTGTCTGGTGCTGTAAGTACTGTAATGTCAGGCGCCTCTCTTCTCGACTTACCTGAGTTGCGCAGGTCGCACATCTCATTTATAGACTTTGTGAACCTCGAAAACTATACTGGCATTTTCTACTCCTTCTCTTGACGCCGTTCCTGCTTGCGATGTTAATCGTCCCTTACAGACTCTTCGCAGGCTTCATTGTATTGTTTACATACCTAGCTAGCCTCATTATCTGCACCATCGCATATCGGCTGTCGCCTCTTCATCCGCTCGCAAAGTATCCTGGCCCTCTCCTTTGCAGGGTCTCCAAAATCTTCTTTGCATTTGAAGCATACAGAGGAAGACAGCACCACTATCGGCTTAAACTGCATCAGCTCTACGGTGACATTGTGAGGATAGGTGTGTGTTCCCATTCGTTTTCTGCTGTCTACCAACGAGTTTATTTTCCAGGTCCCAATGAGCTGTCTTTTTGTACGCCTGAGTTCATCGCCCCGATGCTCGGTCCTGGTGGAATGCCCAAGTCTGCATGTGAGGAGATCTATAGCTGAAATCGTTCCAATCTTGCTGCTAATTCGAAACAGACTGGGGTGGCTCATTTTCTGACCAGCCAGTGTATCGAACCCTCGTAGGGATAAGAGATCCAGAAGCCCATGCTCGTGTTCGACGAATGTGGACGAGGGGTTTTACGCCTGAGGCCATACGTTCCTACCACCCACTTCTCTATAAACGCGTTGGAGAACTTTTGGAGCATTTGGGGGCACGTACTGGCCAAACGGTAGACTTGGCAAAATGGATGAGTTGGTTTGCGTGAGTCTCTTCCTCATCTATCAATTTTCGATCTCAGACTTCTGGGCAGGTACGATGTGATGAACGATATAGGGTAAGTTCGTCAGTTTTATTTAAAAAGATACCCCCTTATGCTCTTTTAGCTTCGGAGACAATATCGAGATGATGGAAATCAAGATCAGTCGGGTATTTGGAAAGAGATAGAGGATGGCTACCCCGTAGGAATTGGGTTTCTTCAATGACGTTATCCGCATCTAAACATTCGATGCATCTAGGGTGAACATTTTTGTATCCCACCTGGAGTGGCTCGCTCTATTCGTTCAAGCAATCCCTGGCGTAGCAAACGCTGTCAAGTCCTTGAAAGAATTTGGCCGGCAGCGTGTTCTGAAATGGCTCAAAGCGGGATCAACTTCGAAGGCCTCTTCTATCATTTCGTACGTTTAACACAACTACTTCAATTTAGATTGAGCATGGCTCATGTATGATTGATCAAAGATGGATGAAGGCCGCGTATATCCAACCCCTCCTATTATTGAACAAGTCATCAGCGACGCTCTCCTGGTGATACTAGCCGGATCCGATACTATCTCGCCTGCATTGTCTAACATTTTCTACTTGTTTGCAACCTTGTCGCATACGCCAGACTTCAGGCTGAGGTAGACAAAGTGTCATGGGAGGATGCGAATGCATTGGCACAGTTGCCCTATCTTAATGCTGTCCTGTATGTTCATGGTCCTATCTTTTCTATTTATTGACGAATTAGCCTATGCTCAGGAATGAGGCGCTACGTATCATACCCCCGGTCCTCAGCGGAACTTCTCGTGCTCCTCGGGTCGGAAGCGGAGGCTTCATGTTGAATTCTCAGTAAATATTTCCATTTCCCATTTCCCCAAAAATCTCAACAAGACCTCCAGTTTTATACCGGAAGGCACTACCACCGGCATCCACACTTTGACTATGCACAGGGACGCACGAAACTTTTTCCTGCCAGATCGATTCCTCCCCGAGCGCTGGCTTCCTGTCGACAAGCAACTAGAGTTAGAGCCTGAGATCTTCAGTGACCGTGACCGAGTCGTCCATAACGTGGACGTATTCGCGCCATTCTCGTATGGACCAGCGGACTGTGTTGGCAAGCGCTTTGCGTTTCAGGAACTGAGGATCCTAACTTGTGCTATTCTGCAACGTTTCACTCTGAAGTTTTCTGAAGGCTACAAGGCCAGCTGGGAGGCGGACATGCTCGATTTCTTTGTCACCAAGAAACCTGAATTTCCCGTTATATTTACGCCACGAACTGACTAGGTCAATCATCACTTAATGTTTTTCTTTACGACATTCTCGTTATTCATGACTACCTGAGAACGCATTCAAAAGCATATAAGTGTACTTACTGATTACACTGTATCTTCTCATACCGCGACTCGTTAGTAAGAAGTCTTCAGAAGCACCTTGGATTTTCTGTTGTTTGTCGTCGAATTGTCTATGCCTGGCGTAATGCTGCAACTTTAAGGCCAGTCACGGCCGTTTAAAGGCGTTGACGGTAAGCGAACTGTCAAACATTGTGGCATTTCTAGTAAGCTGCCCAAGCTGCTAAACCGGTGATATCAGTTGGTAGTCTTAAGACTACCCGACAATCATCGGAACCTTAGGCTCAGATTGGCCCCATGGCCATC